>JAAAKD020000109.1:1820126-1837029 GCA_010014825.2 Danaus melanippus
TAGCATACAGCTTTTCACTTTTATTAACTTTTAGTATAAACAATTTATTTAATTCACCCTTCCAATAACTGTAGTTGTTTTATTCAAATCAGATTTTCAATGAAACTTCTAACAATGACATTTTTTTTAATAATTATTATTTTTTTAAAGTAGACAAATTTTTCGATTTTTCGCTAAAAATTTAATTCTTCTTACATTTTTATTATTACAAACAAAATTAAGTTGAATTCAATAATGATATAAATGATATTCAATTACAAAAATTCAAATTATTTTACTGATCAATTACCTAAT
Organism: Danaus melanippus; assembly: GCA_010014825.2. Taxonomy (NCBI): domain Eukaryota; kingdom Metazoa; phylum Arthropoda; class Insecta; order Lepidoptera; family Nymphalidae; genus Danaus; species Danaus melanippus. The sequence continues at coordinate 1,820,421 of JAAAKD020000109.1, forward strand.
AATCATGTTAGTATTCTCGATATAGAATTTTTATTACCTTTGTTTATTATTGCGTATATTAGTTTTAACTACATTTAGAAGTTTTGTCGTGTCTTTAATACAGTTCTCACATTAGAAGTTATGGTTAAAATAAACTGTCACTTAAACACGATTCAACAAAGTTAAATGATATTAAGTACGAGTATTATCCTGAATTAAAATCTATGAATCTTTTAAAAATATAATCTTTAGTTAATATACATGTATATATTTTCAAATCTAAATTTTAGAATTTATTAAATATATTTATAAAATATAACATGTATCTATCTCTCACAGAAGTTTTAAGGATGGAAACGGATCTGTAAAATAAAGCAATGTATGAATTTAAAAGTAAAGAGTTATAAAGGTATAACTCATCTCCAATTATGACTGGCTGAAATACTTTCTGAAGAATAAAATTTCCGATACAATAAAAATAAAAATTATCAAGAGCCAATATTTTTTTTAACATTATCAGCCAATAATTTTTTTTAAGTGTCCTGTGAAGAAAAAAATATGTTTCAGCTGTAGCTTATTGTAATCAAGTTTATTTATAACTTCACTCAAAACTATATTTTTACCATTCAATTACTTACAATAGCATAGTGAAATTTATGCAAGTAGTTTATTTAATGTTGTTTAAAATTAAATTTAATATTTCACGTTAAATAACATTCTTATTGTAGTGTTTGTATATATACAAAAAATATAATACACTGTCTCACGTATCCCCTAGAGGGGGCTGCAGGCGCTCGGCAGTCTCACGACTAGCGCGGAGCAGAACAGTGACGCGCGCCCGCGCTCTAGGCGGGGTTAGAAGTGAGCCAGTGACTAGTTATTCTTACATAAAGGACCAGGAGGTCCTACACACATAAATCTGTTAAGTAAATTATTTATATTCTGTAAAAATTAAAAATATTTTTAAAAAATATATTCTTAAGAAATACTCCTTAATTTTTCATTACAAATATGTTTAAATATAGTATATTTTAACGTTAACTCTTTCTAGTTATCAGAGTAGTTTATTTCTTTTCATAAATTTACTATAGAAACATTTATAAATATGTTATGAAAGTCCTCTCCAATATTAAGATTAAATCTCACCTGTTAATGGAAGTTTATGTTTTTAATTATCTTCTTAGAAACAGCGTTAGTGATGTAAACTTCTAAATGTTATAAAAACTAAAATCAAAGTAGGTTACCGGAAAAACATAATTTTATTAATATATAAAATATATATATATATATATCCGATTTATTACAGATTCGTTGTTTTTAAAGAGAGAGACGCCAGCCTCGCTGACGTTTCTAATGTCACTTCTTTCAGTACTTTCCATGATATTTTAAAATAAAACTTCAATTCTTGTAAATGTTTCTGTATTTCTCGAAGGTTCTTCATAATCACATTTTTCAATGGTACGCACTCTCTCTCTCTCTGCGCTCATGCGTCCAGACGTTATATTTATAGTCAAATTCAAACTTAGTTCTATTCTCCTTTTAAACAGCCTCTCATTTCATTTTACTTTTAACAATAATTATGAATATCAATGAGTTTTAATAATAATTGATGACAGCTTCAATATATTTTCATGTTGCATCCGTCATTAAAGCTGATAGTGCCGATACGGCCATTCTGGCAGGCGGTGCGTGCTCTGCACCTGCCTGATGCTGTGTCCTCTCTTGGTTGGTTTTCGTTATGTTCTTGTACCCGTCGCGGGTCTCGTAGAGTAGATAGGGCAGGATCAAGAATTGATGCTTCATCACCCGAAGTCATGCCGATACGGTCATACTGATGCGTGATCTGTGTTGTTTTCTGTGACAACAGAGATACTTATGTAGTCTAGGTACTTCCACAGTAAACCTAGATAGCTTTATTTTGTTATAGTTATGCATATCAAATTTGTTGATTTCGTATGGGTGACGTTGTTTACTACGACACTTCATCAGATGGTCACAGTATCACGTCCAATTATCTAAGCTACTATGGCTTTGGGGCATCACACGAACATTCATAACATATTTGTCATAGGACGTCTCCGTCCGCCTACAACATTTTTTTAAATTTATTTGTCTTAAGATGTTTCCACCCGTCTACAACAATTCTGTTTTGTTAATCATTTTTATTTATTTATTTATTTTTTTTGTTATGGTTCTGATCCGCACGCCAAATGCACCTTTTATGGTATTACATCTCAAAAAAAAATTGTTTGAAAATCACACTTCTAGCTACGAAATATGTTATGTGTTTCAAATGATAAAAATTGAACAAAATCAAATACGCTCACCGGATAACTATTAGGTAGTCGAACAGTCCACCTTGCTGCTCGTTTAGTGATTCCCTCTCGTCCCTCAGATCCTATGGGGCTTCTCCTAGCTGGTGACGAGCCACTTTTCGAAGTCTTCCACGGCTTCTAATCACGATTTTTTTTTTATACGAAATCTCCGTTCTGGATTGTTTTAAATTGTAGGTCGACCTCTCTAAAACCCAACTTTATATCTTCTCTCCACCTCGACCATCCTGTTTTAAATGTGTAGGTAAATTGCTTCGATAGCCACGGGCTGCGTCACATAAAATTATTTATTGTAATAATAGAGCCCGGTATTAATCCTCGCAAATAGTTTACGATTTGTTTTCTACTCCCGGAGATTTTCTTTGCAATTCATTCTTGTATAACGCACCACTGCAATCATTCATTTTATTTAAATTACATTTACCAGTTGATATTGAATTAAAATTCGCCCTGATATTCTTTACCCATCGAAAACACGATACAAACGTATGACCGCGATTAGCACAAAAGGAACAAAACTTATCTGTACTCGCAATAGGTGGATTTAATCAGGAATTTGGAGTCAATTATGCTTTCGTTTGAATTACATCATCATTTTGTAACGGCACTGCTGTGTGTTAACCAGACATGTAGCAAATATAACGGTGAAGAGTGTGTCTATAGTCGATTATAAACTGATTGTAAGCTTAGCCGTGGCGCCAGCTGTTTGATATTAAAAACATCTAAGTTCTTATAGATTGTGTGACTTAAAATTTACTCATTGCTTCCCAAGGCCTCTCTACGTCTATCTCATGGTATTCTTAAGGATACAGCAAGGACCTGTGGTTAGCTCAAGGTTAACACGTGATTAGCTCAGAGGTAACGCTTTCCAGATCTGTGGGGTATACTTGTCTCCTCACGGCTCCACGAGACTTCCACACAGAATCTCATGGTTCTCTTGAGAATACACCATGGACACGAGATTAGGTCAAGGGTTATAAAAAATATTGTGTGTGTGTGCGCGCATGTTTTTAGTGCCTCTTATGTAGATGTTGTAACCAATTGTCTGCACACATTTGAGCTCGCTCCTTTTAAAGATTTAATTTTCATTTGAGTACCATAGTTCCTGATTTAGTACGTATTTACGGTCGTAAAGATGTGTTGTAACTATTCCCGAACACACACAATACCACCGGGATCAAAAGATGATAAAAATTAAGATAATCTTCTCAGTAATTGTAGGCTTGTTTTTTAGTAGCAAACGTTCCGTCACGCTCTGCATTATTGACACCATTTGTACGAAAGACTGAGGAGCGTACTTCATTACGCAAGGTCTCCACATGATTATTTTCTTCAGCTGGATCAAGATTTATAAATAAACTAAGACCGGCAGTAACTGATCACGAGAGCGATCCCACTTCTGATATCGGATTTATTACAGATTCGTTGTTTTTAAAGAGAGAGACGCCAGTCTCGCTGATGTGTCTAATGTCACTTCTTTCAGTACTTTCCATGATATTTTGAAATAAAACTTCAATTCTTGTAAATGTTTCTGTATTTCTCGAAGGTTCTTCATAATCATATTTGTCAATGGTACGCACTCTCTCTCTCTCTCTGTGCTCATGCGTCCAGACGTTATATTTATAGTCAAATTCAAACTTAGTTCTATTCTCCTTTTAAACAGCCTCTCATTTCATTTTACTTTTAACAATAATTATGAATACCAATGAGTTTTAATAATAATTGATGACAGCTTCAATATATTTTCATGTTGCATCCGTCATTAAAGCTGATAGCGCCGATATATATATTGTGCTATAAAGAAAATGAAATATGAATAAGTAAGCATAAATAATAAAAAAAAAATAATACTTTGTGGCTAATGAACAACATTGCTTACACCATATTATCATTTTTGTTTCGTGTTTATGTGTACAGCTTAAAACTAGTGTAACGATATTTTTTAAAGTTATCAACATAAATAATTTATCACTGTTAAAGTCTGTCCAGTTCAATTACTTTAAAGTTATATATTTTTTTATTACATATAATATTAATAAATAATAAGTTAGTAAAATATCATGCTGATTAATTATTACAAAAAGGCGTTTCTCGCTTAAAGTGAAATCGATAAAAATATTCCTCTTTTATTTCAATAATCAATTTTAAATTTTTTTAAAGACCTGGATACAATATCTTGAGTTTAATCAAGTAATTTGGAGATTTACTGCAACAAACAAAAATATTAATATCATTATGGCATATACGAGTATAATATCAAAATCATATATAATATCAAAATCATATTGAGCAATTTATACGTCAACAATCTTATAGTTCAGTTCAATAGAATTTAAAGATCTTGTAAACAAAACAATTGACCACGATTACAACCCAGTGAACACATTACTTTAATATAACGTCATATAAAGATCATATAGAAATCATAATTTTTTGATGTAAATACGACATAATGATGACTTAATCCATGATTTCAATATGATGTGATATTGAATTACATCACTATTACATCATCCTGACATTAAATTTGACTTTAATATGATGTCATTTCTATGATTTCAGTGTTACGTAAAACTGATGTCTGATTTTAATCACGTTGTGACGTCATATCGAAGTCACAAGGTTATGTAATATTTACGTTACATCTAATTCATACAATGATGTAGATAACCAGTCATTATTATGACGTAAATGCGACATCATAATCCAATTATATTCTTACGTAAGAAACAAAAAACGTCATACTATAATTTGAAGCTAAAAGTCAATTTTATACAAACATCTTATGCTTAATAATCAAGTTAAACAGTAAGACAATAATATTTTTAATTATGTTATATATGTACTCGATTTTTCTCTCGAAGTTTCACGTATAACTATTATTTATATTTATACTTATTTTCGTAGAATTCTAATTAAACTTACCGTTAATTCAAAATTTTTTTTTTCAAATATAGAAAATGATTTTGTGTATTTTTAAATAAAAAAGATTAAGAAGTAAAAAACTAGTTATTATATTGTAATAATGGTTTAACTACAAATTCATTACATTTTTTATAAGAGAAATATAACCATTCCGACTGAATAAAATCTGTTGTAATAGTAATTAATTTAAAAGTACTATTTTTTTTACAGGGTAAAATATGCAAAATTTCTTAGAGTCGCACGGTAGCAAAAATAACGATTCAAATTGAGAAAAATAGTTGCCTCTTAATTTTATTTCATTATTTGTTTCTATAAATAATTAATAAATTTCATGAATAATTAATTTATTATCGTCACTTAATAAGCAACAGTTTTCATTTTTGTTTTGTATTAATAGTAAAATCTTTAAATTAAAGAGAAACAATATTATCATTATTTAATTTTTTAACTATTGGATAGGATCGAACAATATTTTTAATTACTGGTAAAGAGTTTTCTTCGTGAATACAATTCAGTCACAAGTAGTGACTTGTTCCAATGGTTTTGGTGCGTTCTGGACTTTTTTAAATGTTAGACATGTAATTATCAAATTTAAATGTGCTAAATTTATCTAACGGTCCAAATTTTTTATAGTCATTAGTTATGTGAATTAAGTTATGAACATTATATGAAATTGAATTAAATTCATATAAGTTCTTGTATTGATTAACTCGCAGGCGCAGTATCGTCTCTAGACATATGTATATTCAGTGCCTCGTGACTAATTATACACACAAGAAAAAAAAATATAATTAAATAATAACATCAAAGTTTCAACATAAGAACAAATATTTTCAATACAATTTATTATTTAATTTGTTGTAAAATAAGTATACGTGTTTTATTACATACTTAATAATTATAATTTAATTTTTTTTTATTTTATTTTATTTTTATTTTAGGGAAACAAACAATAAGATAAACTTATGGGATATAAATATACAAAATTACATATATCAAAATAATAATAATTCTTAAATCATTCTAACCTAACTTCCATGTAAATAAGCATGACTCACTAGTTATGCTTTATAATTTTTAAATAAATAAGTGGCAATATATGTACATAGATAGAATTGGAATAATATTTATAATTTCTTAGTTTCAGTATGTTTTTTAATATAAAAAGTTTATTTTTTAGTGAAACATATGATGCAAAAACTATATAAATTGAGTCGATATCAAAGGAGTATCATCTAGAATTTGTAAGCAAATACATATAGGTAATTGAACTATTTATTTTGTCGTTTAAAGTAAGCTGATATATTAGTGATTAATTCGGCTTTTGACAATATGTAATAAGTTGAAGAGCGAAAGAAAACGAGAGCTTTTTATATTGATTCATAACACATTCATTGATAAGAAATCAATATTTACGCAGGTTAGAGTTGTTAAGCAGTTTGGAGGAGCTAACCGTAAAAAGCATACTGAAAGAGTGTTCAATTCGATATTCTCAACAAACTTTTGCAGTTCATAATTCTTGAGACGAAAAAAAAAACTAAGTTCAAACTTAATAATTTGAAACAGATTGAAACTTGAAAAGGTAGCAGGGGCAGGTGCAAAAGCAAAAAAAGCTTGAAGATGATAGAATCAAAGAGGCAAATGTATAAACTGTATGAGTATGATTATAGTGAATGAATTTTGAAAATTCATGGAATATTTAACTACTAGAAATTCTTTTTACTACAAAAAAATTTAAAATGTTATAGTAAGTGTTGATTTCAATATCTGTAAATTAAAGCTAGTTTTATTTTTACTTCAATTTTTTTTAAACAATTTAAACAGTTAAAATAAGTGTTGATTTAAATATCTAATTGAAGCTACTTTTATTTTTACTTCTATTTTCTAAAAAAACAATTTAAAAAGTTAAAATAAGTATTGATTTAAATATCTAATAGAAGCTAGCTTTATTTTTACTTCTATATTCTACAAAACAAATTAAAATGTTAAATAATTGTAGATTTAAACATCTGATCAAAGCTAATTTAGTTTTTATTTATATTTTTATTTTATTTTATATATTCTTTCACTTTTTTAAATGTAGTAATTTTAATAAAAAAACAATATAAATATTTCCGTAGGGTATGCCTTATAAAAACTATAAGTCTGTAAATCGAAAAAAATTCACGTTATGTTTTGTACACAAATTTTATTTACTGGAATCACATTCAAAAAGTGAATACTATAGTGATACTCAAATGACTGATCAGAACTAATGTAATTATTTTGTGTAATTATTTAGTTATAATTTCTTCACTTTTTGCATTTAAATAATTCCAATAAAAAATACAACAAATGTTTGTAATATTTATCATTTATAAAGATATGAATACGTGGATGAAAAAAAAGCTTTTTATTTTTAATATTTTTTTTATTACTTAACTTTTTTACTTTCCAAATTTTGATAATTTGAAAAAAATTTATATATTTATGTTTTTCTTCTTCTTCTACCTGATAATTTCCCAACTTTAGCCAGGGTCTGCCTTACATGTTGTGAATAGTTTTGGCTAATTGTTTTTACGACCGGCCGCCTGCCTAACATCAACCCTCTTTGGGAAATATATTTATGTTTTTGTGGCTGTCAAATTTGAGTTTCAATAAATAATTTCCCATTTTAAAATAGACATTATTGATTGATAATTGTTTAAAAGATTTAAAATGTTCTTTTCATATGTTTGAAAATCCATTTACTTAATTATCTTTATGATAGAGTCATCTACATATTATTTACAAAACGCTGTAAATAATATTGTAGATTCTAAAAAAAACCAACTAGATACCAATAAACCAATATCATTAATATATATTTAACGTAATTGTGTTCACTGGGTCCGTTTTTACGTACAATTAACAATGTAAGTCTTGATAATAATGGCATCTCAATGAACCCAACACTGTTTTTAACAATCTTTTCATTATTAAACAACTGTGTATATATATTTATTTTATAAAAATATTTTTAACACGAAAATTTATCGCATTTGTCAAACTGACACGATCATTTTTTACTCATCAACGTCTTTTTGTCCTTAAAAAGTGAGTGTTGTGCATGATTAATATATAATAAACTAGTTTTTCGTCGAGACTTCGTCAGCGATACTTTCAAAAGTCACGAAGCCACCGCTGGAATATTATCTGGTATTTTATATTGTTTCTCATACGTATCCATCCTTATAGTCAAATCCTGACCCGCTTTAAGGATAGAGTAAGGGTTGACGTTTGACTTTATAGCCTTTTTCTCACAAAACCTAGTGATTGTTCGTTTGTGATGTTATTTCTTTTTGTGCTCTGGCTACAAAAAGACTAAACTCTTTACGTATGATTTATATCGTGACGATACAAGTATTGACCATTATCTAGGTGTAGCTGACATCCCACTAGCTAATGCTCAGAGTTCAAACTGCCTCCCTGCAGACAGAGCAATTTTTTTCGGTCCCTTACCCCTTCTTATTAAATTATTTTTGGGAAGCAAAAATTTCCTATGGTTAACCACTTGTTCTGAATTTCTAGTCATTAGGAAAGCTCACTAGTAAATACTTAACAAGATATTAACAAATTTAAGTATTTTTTTTTTATAAATACTAAAATATTATAATTAAGATTAATATATCTTGAATAATACTCACATCACTAGGAGCATAGACAAGTCTCTGTCAAAATCAGCTGATCGCGTCTATTTACCAGATTGCTAAATGCTATTGAAATGAACTTTACATTTAAATAAATTCTGAAACTGTTAGACCATCAACTAGATGTGTACTCTTTTTATGACAAAGAAATATATTCAGATTTTTTTTAATATTGCTGATTTTTTTAGGACTTTTAAGATAAAAAATTATTTAAGCAAAAAATTTTTCATAGAGCCACAATATGATACGTTCCTTAAGTTCATTGCACATTTTCTATGGTTTACAGTGACGTTGTACCTACTACTTTAATTTGATTTGACATGAATATAAAATGGCTTTTGGATTATAAGTTTGTTTAAAGTATATTTAAGTTAAATTTAGTTATCAGCAAAACAAATTCAAAGTAAAACCTTAGCTTAAAGACTAAACTTACTAACTAAAAGTAAACGAGGATAATATATTCATAAACATAGTTTATGGTTGAAACCGTTTAGGTTGAAATAATAATAAAATTATTCTTAAATCTGAATGATATCTTTTGAACTCAATATTATCATTGTTATTGGAAACATCCATTACTAACAGTTTTCTAAACAAAATGTTTCTAAGTTTTACACTAACTTTGTAACTATTAACTCACTAGATACAATTAACCACCTATTTAGGATATAACAACTCAAACGTTATATAAATAGTGTTTAAAAATATACATTAGATAGGAGCATCAGAGCTTCTACATATGTGAGAGCTCCATCTCCGAAGGATTTAGCTACTGTTATAAGCAACGAATTTCTCATTATAACTTATCGCATACTAACTTCATTACTTTAATATTATTACAATGTTTCTAATATTAGAATGGTTATCTCAAAATTTAAAACATTATAATAAATTTATATTCATAAAATACCCATATAAAAATATTGAGAATATTGTGTGTCATAAATTGTTTAAATATATATGTAATTACCCATTGAAATTCAGTGTTATAACGGGATGTATTATCAATAACGAATACTAATGTAAAAAAAATAACTAATGAAATTATTTCAATGGTCTGATATTTGTCTTTAATCTAAAGGAGCTGTTAGGATGATGAAGATATATCCTTTCTTTTTAACCATTATTTGTATTATAAATGTTTTTAAAGTTGTTAGGATTTAAATACCATAAATGAAATTTTATTACCAACTATGCTTTTTTTTCTGCTCCCAATTTGAAGCTTAACTTGTATTTTTTTTATTGTTGTGTTTCGAAGATCAAAAGATATTATCTGAAGCTGTCTTTAGGGAACGCAGTATAGAACGATTTATGGATATCATAACTGTGGTATAAAAAAACAAAAACAAACAACGGTCGTCATTTCTCACACTACATATTTATTAAAGATAAAAGCCAAGGAACAGTTAGACATATCTATAATTCAAACATATACATATACATATATATTTATATGTCGATCGATGATCGCCGAGTCTATTAGGATCTTGTAATTCATTCGTATTGCAATCCAAACACTAAAACTTCACAAACACCTTGAAGTAATTTTATTTCACTTGTTACTTTTTGATTAACACCACGAAAGTGATTCACTATTATAGAATAACAACTACTCGTATGAAATTGAGCCACATGGATTTGCAAGGGTGCGTCCGAGTGAACACTGATTTTGTAATTTTTCGACTTGACTTGTCTATTACTGTTAGCCCAAATGGCTTTGACAGCGTCACCGGGAGGGGTGGGTGGTCGGATGGGACCAAGCCATTTTAATTCGAGCCCGTAATGACCGATTGGGGATACGCCCGTCCCAAGGGTGCCTCTAAAAGGCTGGACCTCGGCTTAGGACGTCGTTGAAGTGGAGGATGGCTTTGAAAATGGGAATGTATGACGCCCCCCGATGGCAGAACGCCGGAGCGACGTGTGAGAAGCCGTACATCGTCTTCGCCGGCGAAGACGGTGTGTGTGTGTGTGTGTATGATGTCATGGTGTGGCTTGGGTACTTTTGTGTCTGTACTGTCGGTCATATGTTTATTGTCAGGGTATAGGAGGGGTGTCTGGGACGCCTCATGTATGCTATTAATTGCCATTAGCTTAAAAAGCTCCCATGGCACTCGACATACCCGCGTGTTGGCACATTGCCAGCATGCGGGCCTGGGGTTGCCATCGGAGGCCCTAAGTTTGGCGGCGAATGTCTGCACCTTCAGGGGGTCTATGAGACTCGCGGATCTTGTAATGTGAATGCTGAAATTTATATACCTAGTACGACGTTGCACTATGCATAAGCCTCGTACAAGGCCGTCTCAAATCCCCTTCACATGAAAGAAGTTGTTATGGAGTAAAACTAATTAATTAATTGAGTCTTTTAAATAGGCTTTCTTTTCTATATTTTTTTAAATTATTTTTTGCAAACCATAATATAAATCAAAAGGCATCAAAGCTAACTCATGTTCAATGATGTGATTTTGGCACAATACATTATTAGCATTCAACGCCACATTACTCGAAAGTTTTTATAAATGTATAAGTATTATATATTTTTGAAATGCTTATAATCTCCTTATAACGTTTCTTAAATAATATTTTATATAATAAGTAAATAAATTACAATTAACCAACATAGTTACAATCATTTAGCCACTCTTGGTCCACTGCTGGACATAGGCTTCTCCCAATTCGCGCCACAGCACCCGATCCTCCGCCTTCCGCATCCAGTCCCCTCCAGCGACCTTTTTCAGGTCGTCAGTCCACCTGGCAGGGGGGCGTCCTACCTTACGGTAGCCGAGTTTCTGTTTCCATTCTAGGACTCGTCTGCTCCATCGGATATCGGTCCATCGGCAGACATGACCAACCCATTGCCACTTCAGCGAGATAATTTTGCGAGCTACGTCGGTTACCTTGGTTCTTTGTCGGATGACCTCATTGCGCATTTTATCCTCCAAAGATACTCCTAGCATAGCTCGCTTCATAGCAAGCTGTGCAACTTTAAATCTATGGACCAGTTCAACCATCAACATAGTTTAAGATGGTATAATTTTCGGGTAACTTTTTTTTTAACGAGACCTAACCTTTTACCGCTGCTTACCGCTGTCGAGATATTTGTTGTATTAAGATCTTTAAACATGAGTTTACACAGGGAAAAAAAATTGCGCCTATTTGCGCCTTTTCTGACACGGTGCAGAAACATATTTAAATTATTATTATTTAAATAAATTAATAAACATAATTTTCGAAATTATTATTTTTTCTATTGAACCTTATGCTTTCACATATACATATGTGTGCAAAATTACAGAACATTTAGTTTTGAGACGACACATAATATAAAAGTTATATGCAAATTTCCATGGTGCGTTGGCGGCACTTGCAACCCAACTCGAAAATCTAACTGGCCTTAGCGTCGGCTCTTTTAAATAAATAGAGTTTCTTTTTAAATTACATTCATAGTATATATATCAATTAAAAATAAAAAATAAATAAAGAGAAATATAAAAATAAGGATACACTTAAATATAAACTTAAAATCAGACGGACAAAAAATTTTCTTCAAATAATGTAGTGCAAACGACATATTGTAAATATGTCGTGAAATAAATGGAGTTTCTTCTCTTTTTACATTCAAGTTCATAATTTTTGTCAGCTAAATATAATCACATTAATTTACGAAAACATTTAAATATAAATGTAAAAAAAACAAAATCATAATATCAACTGATTTTCTTAAAATAAGATAGTTTATTCAATATATTGTACATTTGCCGTCATAGATTTATGTATTTAGTATTACAATAAATTATTTAGGTAGGGTAAATACAATTTTGCCACTACAGTTTCCACAGTTATTTTGGCGTGGATTGTATTATACCTTACATTAGAAATAATATGAATAATAATAAAAAAAAACACAACAAATATAGCAAGGACATTAATAGCAAGGTGTATCAAACATACAATTTACTACAATTATGATTTATAAAGATAACAAATCAAAAATAACTACATTCTCGATCCAGCTCTCAATTTCTCGCTTCGCTCGAAATCTCCAGGTTTCACCGATATTTGAGTGGAGCGAGCGTTTGCGCTGATAGCACTGCAAAGTAGTGAAAAGTTCACGTTCATGTAACTCTCTTAAGAAAAAGTAATACTGGTTTTTAAATGAGTGGGCAGTGTGGTGTCCGTGCGAATTTTTCATTGCGGAGAATCGGATACAAAATCGTGACATGTTGGCGTCAAAAAAAAATTTTTATATGTATGTCTATGGGCAACGTGGACAACTTCAAACGGACACTTATTATTCCTCATGAGCACGATTTTTTTGATTTTTTTTTGCCTAAAACCATGTGATGGGTTACCCGAATATAGCCTGAAAATTTTATCGCTGTAGGTCCTGCCATTGCGAAGCCTATTGGTCACAAAGAAATTGTTGAGTGGGGTATAGAACGTTCCGCTCGCTCCACTCAAAAACCAAAAAAATATACATATAATAATCATGGTAAAAAGAAGTGAACTGAATCTTTTTTTACATTACATTATTAAGGATTGTTCTTTAAATTACAAATTAAATTAGAGATATTTGGATTAATAATTTCAATGTTATTCTAAAAATTATTATCATTATTACAGGATCTGACGAGAAAACGATTTTTGATATAATTGGTTCTACAAAATGGAACACAAATACTCTGCTTTAGATATAATGTTGGACGAGAACAATTGAACCGATTTTTGTTCAGTAAATATTCGGAGTCAATTAAGTAGTTTGAAATCTTAAATAAAAATAAAATTTCCCTTTTTTCTCGTGGCTTCTCCAAAGAATCACAGCGAAGAAAACTAAAAGTGTCGATGTCAAACTTGTATATTAACCTTTGTAAATATTTATTTTGAACATTCTCTATCGTTTTAATACTATTCATATAATGTGGATTCCAAAAACAAAAAGCAAATTCTAATTTGGATCTAACGAGACTGTTTTTATAAAATTACTAGTTTTTATATTTTTAAAATCAATACTTTGACGAAAAATGAAACCAAACATTTGGTATGCTTCCAAAACAATATTGTCGACGTGTTTTCCAAATGTAAACCCCTGATCGAGATTTACCCCGAGGTCTCTTATCTCAGGTACCCTAGTCATAAGATTGCTAAGTATATGATAATCATAACAAATAGGAGTTTTGTTCTTGGAAAATGTAATTACATGGCACTAATCAATGTTTAACGGTAATTTTTACATTACTGATACGATAGTGACAAAAGGATATTAAGTCTTTTTGTAGATTTGAACAGTCCCACGTTCTTTTATAATTTTGTAAACTTTCGTGTCATCGGCGTAGAGTAACACGTTTGTGTGTTGAAAACAATTATGCATATCATTATTGAAAATATTAAATAAAAGGGGACCAAGATGAGAGCCCTGGGGAACTCCAGATGACATTGGTACAAAGGTAGATGTAAATCTCTTAAATGCCACTGCCTGAGTTCTATCTCTTAGGTAGGATTGCAATGTATATAAGTAAGTCCCCATGCACACCAGCAAGACAAAGTTTCCTTACAAGTAATGAGTGTGAATTTTCACCAAATGCCTTTGAATAATCGATATACATGACATCCACCTGAGATCCCTCCTCAAAAGCGTTAAGAACAACATCAAAAAATTTACAAACATTGGTTTCAATAGATCGCTTTTTAATAAACCCATGTTGTGCAGTTGTAAAAAAAGGTCGGAATTTCGGAAAAAGTGTCGTTAATAATTTTCTCAAATAATTTCGGAATAACAGATAACTTAGGTATTCCCCTATAGTTTATGACATCATGCCTATCACCACTTTTATGTATCGGAACTATAATGGACTTCTTCCAAAATGGTAGTAAGTACCCGGATTTTAATAATTTATTAAATAAGATAAACAAGGGAAAAGACAATTGTTTGTAACATGTTCAAAGAAATACCGGATATGGTAAGTCTCGACCGGGGCCCTTGTTTATATTGAGATTTAATAGATATTTTTCCAACGGATCATAACTTATATGGATATTGTTAATTGTTATTTGATTATCGTAAGATGCAAAACCGTTCATTGTTCAATTACCTACAACGTTGCCATCAATTTTGAAAACAGACTGAAAAATGAGGCAAACAAATCTGAGATAGATTGGTCATCGGATCCTAAACGCTCGTGTAAAAACATTCTATCGGGTATATCATTACTTCCTCGCTTGGATTTGATGAAGATCCAAAATTTTTAAAAGAATGTTACGTTCTGCGTTAGTGCTATAATCATTGTAACAATCCGCCGCTAGTCGCTTAGTTTGTGTTCTTAATTCAGAAAAGCGATCATAGTCGCAAGTTCTATCATAAATCTTCCTTTTTTTATGAAATTTTAATTTTTTATTGACGAGTTTATTAAGGATTTTGAGAACCCATTTGGAAATTTATTATTGTCATATACAATTTTACATGGAATACAACGATCAATTATATTACTAAGTATAGAATAAAAATTATTTACCGCAGATACTATGTTACCAGAATGAAGTTCCTGTATCCAGTTCATTTTGTCTAATCCACCAATCATAGTTAGCATCATAAAAGTTACGACTTATGCGAGGAGCAGATGCTAAATTATTTATGGTGATGTTAATTTGTACCGAAATTAATAAAGCAGGGTAATGCATATCCTCGGGAACTGAGAGTGGTAAGGTTCTTTTAACATTACAACGAAGGTTAGACTTTATGAGTTCCAAAAGTCTATTATAACTCTAAGCACATGATTGCATTGAAACCAACCCATAAAAATAATGAAAGCGAACAGTTACGTAATTAAATTATTTATAAATATATATATATATATATATATATATATATATATATATATATATATATATATATATATATATATATATATATATATATATATATATATATATATATATATATATATATATATATATATATATATATATGTATGTATATATGTGAATAATTATGATAATTTAAGGTAATCAGATCTTCAAATGTAGTTTCCCACGCGATCTCCTTACATTTTCTGGTTCGAACCCGCGACTGTCAAAAATTGAGAGGCGATGTGAATCATTCCAACACGCATCGGACGTTCACTGATCATTTAAAACGTTCATCTTAAATGACGAAGGTTTTAGAATATCGTGTGCATCCCCGCAGCGGATGTATTTAACACACGATTTTGGAAAAATAACATCGAAATGCGTTCGATTTAATGTAAATTTGACAAAATATCACGCAATATAATGTTACTACCGACTGGCGAGTCAGCCTTGACTTTAAATTTAATATCAAACGGGTATATATATCTATATGTAATTTATTGAATAAATGTTTGTCTTCTGATATCATTCTCGATGTATAAAAGCACATATATTTTGGAAGATTTTATTCATTACATAATATATCGACTATGTATATAATGAAGATTATATAAAAATTTGTTTCATTTCAAATAATTTACATGGATAATTTCATTTAATATAAACATGCAAGTACGGTTTAAAGATTGATTGATTACGTTGAGATATAAGTAAGGGGAAATAACTTGAATAACTTATCTTAATATTTATATATGTTGCAGTAATATTTAGTTATTACTATATCTAAGGTAGTGTGGACATACAACTTGGAATTATTAGCTGACGTCGTATGTACAGAAGTATCGATCGATAGTAACATATGTA
>JAAAKD020000109.1:1895973-1911098 GCA_010014825.2 Danaus melanippus
GATTATGACTATGACTAAAATAGCGATTTGAAATCTCTTCGAAATTTGTCGAAATGACGAATGATAGATACATCGCCAAAAGCTGTCTTTAATTTAAGCTGTTATAACAAAAGGCATTGAGATTGAAAAGCTAATATCCTTTACTCTCTGAAATGACAAGTTTTTAGTATCTTATTAAGATGCTTCAAGTGTGCAAAGACGAGTAATTCTCATCAAAGCAAATATTTGAGGAGACAGATGAAAGCAATGCTGAAAGAAAAATTACTTGTCAAAATTGTTATTCGGATATTCAAATGATAAAAGTTTTGAGATAACTTTAATGTGTTTTTAATGTCTTAGAAAACAAATGCTTGATAAAGATTCACATTTATTTTTCATATAAAAAAAAGAAAATGAACGATTTACGTGAATAATTTTCTTTTTATGATATATTTTAAAGAAACGTTGTTCCAGATTGTTTTCGATTTAAACTTAAACCAACATTTATATATGTATATGTGTATTAACTATTTTACTTTCAAACCATTACATTTACTTTCTTCTTCATAATCGTGTGTTCAGTATAATTGCTTATTTATACACGCTTACAAGAAAGAAAGATTAAGTAAAAGGTTTAATAACGAAAATGTTTAATATTGTTAATAATGAATTGGTTAAACTAAATCTGATATTTTTCATATTTCCTACGCGTTTGTAATTATTTTTAATAAAGTAACTGAAACGTCGGGAGTAAGTTGTTAAGAATAATTATAACCGCGTAGTAAATCCGAAAAATATTAGATTTTTTTTCAATGAAAAATCGTGAAAATATTAGATCTAATTAAATGAGTAGGTTATTAGTCTCGTTTATTTTTCTTTGCCAGTTTTTTAAAATAACTGTTTTTTTTTTTTAATATTTTTCCTTTCCCAAATGTATATATCATGTTATAATTTTTTTAATTTTTAATTATTTAACTAATGTCTGATGACTTCCTTATTGTACACTAAGAGATTTACCTATAGATTAATATTCTTAGTATTTCAAATACAAATATGATGTGAAAAACATTTATTAAGATCAACCGCCTAATAAATTATGTATTCAGGTTAATTGATCCTCTTAAGTACGATGAAAAGCCGATTTAAAATTTATACTAGTCATGAGAGTTAACACGCAATTCGTTACGAATTTCTATTATAAAGTACAGAAAGTAGACCAGATTTTTATTTGATGCCAGTTAAATAAATAAGAACGGGGCCATGGACTTTGATCAAGAATAAATCAACACAGTCAAAGTTATAAATTCCGGCTATCAGACAGCCAGTTCATTAATATACTTGACGTTCATGCTTTACGAGTGTTTAGATGTATTTGCATTTAATCATAAGCATATTTTCGATTAAAACACAAACACTAAAATACATTAACCAAAATATATAATGAAGATGTAGTGTTCCTTAGGTTACAAAAAATTTTTGAATCTCACAGCGAAGTATCAACTGATTTCAAATTAAAATAGCAGATAATAAATAAGAAATCAAATGTAACTTATTTCCAAGTGAAGTAGTACTTTGCTTAATATATACAGTTATTATACAGTTTTGAACGATTCAAGGTGATAGAACAATGTGATGACGGGAATCAATAATGTTGGTCTTTGCATAACTAACAAGGTGTAAAAAATTTAAAAAATTGTATTACTTCTCAAGTACAGATAACTATGATAATAATGGTACTATTATATTACATAAGTCTTACATGGTAAAATTTACAGCGCCCTAGCAAGCAATCTCGATAATGGAAACTGATAGAATTACTGCGGTTATTGTAAGTAAATATTTGCGTGCTTTTTTTCCTAAAAATTATATATTATGTTATGGGTCATCTACATAGAAGTAAAATTCAAAACATAATGATATATGTTTCAAATATAGAAAACTTGGAATAAAAAGAAGACTATCAAAATCAAGAAAAAGACTATGAGGAGTTTAATAAAAAATAATGAGTATAAACATAATTTAAATTATCGCTTTATATTCTAAACTAGTCAGTGGTAGCCTAGTGTTTAAAAGGCCCGCCTCTCATGCACGAGGGCGCGGGTTCGATCCTGGAAAGTACCAATTTTTCCGAGTCATATGTACTTTCTAAGAGTATTCAGACACCACTGACATACGGTGAAGGAAAACATCGTGAGGAAACCTGGACTTACAATCTCACGATTATAAGTTTGAAATCACCAACCCGTCTTGAGCAAGCGTGGTGATTAATGTTCAAACCTTCTCCATGTGAGAAGAGGCCTGTGCTCAGCAGTGGGCCCTGATAGGCTTTAATTTTTTTTTATTTATTTTATTCAAAACTATGACTGTATATCAAATAAATATTATAAATACCATAACCACTGAAAATGATCGGTTTTTACCTGTTACATCATCAAGTTTTACATTTATTATAAAGAAGTATGAAAAACAAAATAAATGTTTAAGTTTTAATATAACAAATCAATAAAATACATCACATTTTGTATAATACATAGCAACGAATGGCTGAAATCATATATTTCTGAAAAAAAAAACAGCTTTTTAAAGTTTTAAGGAATATACGGAAAATATTTAAAATCTTTGAAATATGTTCAATGAAAGACATGAAATAAGTGTGAAAAGCTTGGAGTTGAACCGTTTACAGTTTGGTTATCTATTTACACCATTATGCTTGTAATAAGAAGGCTCACTTTCATTTAGAATATTAATCCACTAATAAATAAGTTTGAGAATTCATAAAATTTAATTAAACACAGCCAGTACGAAAATGACAAAGAAAATGAGATATTTTATTCGACGCAAACATGATATTCTATTTATGAAGAAATAACAAACTTTCTTACTTTACTGAGAATATAATTGATATATTCAACATCATCCAAAAGGAAACCAAATAATATTAATCGTCCTATTTGCCCTTTGCGCGTTTGTTCGTCAAAATTAATTGATTAGCGTAATGGTAACCAATAAATGATGGTACCTTTATATAATTATTTACATAAAATCTTACGTTAAATTTTATGAATGGAAAGTATTTATTTTAGCATGTTCTGTAATAGCATCTTTCATAATAAAAACTTCAGAATAAAATCATTTTATTTCTGAATTGTAATTTATTAGTTATTTATATTAATAAATACTGTAATTGGATTTAAAACATACCGAAGGGTTAATTAAATGTTTATTGCTTTAATTTTATGGTTGAAAATTATGTAGATTTATTTTATATGTTGTTTTTATAATGACCACAATAACCGCATAAAATACGAAATCTCAAAATGAAACGCAAAATATTCAATTTAATACTGCCTGATAGGAATTTTCGTAACTCTATAGTATGGTGAAGAGAAGGACAAGTAGTCTTAATTAAAAATGCTTTCAAAGAAATACTCAAATGTTTATATAAATTGTAGATTAAATTCACACATCGGTTGAATATTTGAGTTCTATTAGCAAAAGTAATTTGCAATGCGGATATTACAAACTGATCCCGTTGTGATGATAGAGCTTACGGTTCCTTGGGACACCAACATCCCCAAAGACCATACCATCAAGGTCAATAAATATTACGAGCTCACTAACGAACACACTCGAAATAGGTTTTTCGTGGATGTATGTACATGCAGTAGAAGTGGGAGCGACAGTTATAATGGCTAAATCTCTCTATACCCTACTAAAAGACTTGGGCCTATCCAAAACTCACATTAATTAATTCTTGGAACGTACATCGAAAGGCAGCCCTAGTAGGTTCTTTTCAAATTTGGTTAGATAGAGAGAGGAGCTTGGACAGTGGAGGTGAGAGTTTAACGCGCTTTAGATAGGGGCTCCTTAAAACTAAACCTGGGTCGCAAGTCCCAGTCACTGTTGAAGTTCCTCTCGCTACAACGCGATGAACCCGGAACCCGTACGGTGAATCCAATGAATGCTAAGACGTTTCGTCTTTTACCTTTGAATCTACACTTCACGGTTAAAAAGAAAGTGGTTAAAACTAGTTTTACTCTAAAAATATGTGGAAGAGATATATATTCAATCTATAATACATATACAAATACATATATTACAAAAACTATCTTTATATTTATTGCTCAATATCATTCTAAGCTTATATAAGATATGGATAGTATACTAGTAAATTTGAATTATTAATTTCACATTAGCCATATACATTACTGGTTTTGTAAAACTACTCTTTGGACACATTTTCCGTTTTAATAACGCTCGATGGAACTTGAATGGGATGTGTCAGCTAATGTACTTATTAATTTGTTGGGGCTAACTTACCATGATTTAGATAACGTTATGAAACGTACAACCAAAATGTTCTAATTAACATAATTTTCCTTAAATTTATTACTTTTGTAAATGATTTCGTAGATTATCATGTAAATTTTGATTAAGAGGTGTATCTAGTATATGAAATCAAATAATTTATATTTGTGCGTAACCAAATAAATACGATACGTCCAATTTTTAATTAATTTTGGGAATGCAAGGCATCGATGCAAACGAAGAATTAACAGTATAGAAAAAGACATTCTTGTTTTATAACGTATTTATATATATGATAAAAGTTATTATTTCAGTCATTACAACATAATATTGGCAATGTTAACATATGTAAATACAGACAGATTGCAATAATAACATACATATGCATACACCCACAGAAACATACACATAGATATACACATGCACATGCGCATACCCATACGCATACGCATATTAATACACAAACGCGTATGCATACACAAAGTATACATGGCATAAAATAGATAGATACTGACAGGAATTAATTATTTTTAGTATAATTAAAAGAATACTAGAGCCTACCCATAGGTACTAATTTATATGATATTTTAAAATATATACTTTTGAATATTTAATTTGTGACATTACTCAAAGGAATGCTTCACTAGGTTAAATGCGGATGCAATCCAGTCATGAACTGTTGAATCAAGGGTGTCAACACGGGAAGTAATCAAGTTGGCTTGTCTGCTGATGTGCACGTACAGACAATGAAATCTTGATTAAATTATAATAATATATATTAACAACGGGAATACATCGTTATTCTTCTTTAATACTTAACATTATCGACGTTTGTTAAAATTAGTAAAGCATGAGTTGTTGTTGGATTCGTATTTTTCTTTTTTATGTAGCATTTTTTATGTCGCACGAAATAATGAGATTATTTTAATATCTAAAGTAGATCGCTGACATCATTATACATTTCAGTCAGTCTTCATTGAGCGACGTTAGCAATTTAAATCCCTTCATATTTATGGAACGGTTCAACATGCATGGGTCTCGTTACGCATATTTATGATGACATCCACTTAGCTCCGGTGCTGTGCGAAAATTGTTTTGATTTATTTAAGAAAGTCTTACATCGATTATCCAAAATGAATAAAGGATTTGTTGCCAACTTTATGTGAGACGGGTTTATTTCGGACTGTACGTCTATTAAGTCCAAAAAATAAAGTTTATGTTTTGCGTGCACTACGTTATCATTAAAAAGTAATTGCGACCGATTCCCATACCTACTGAATAATTTGAACTTATATATAAAAAATTGTCACGCTTTTTCAGGGAAGTATTTCAACTGACACAGTAACACTAGAATATAATTTAAGATACAATTTAAAAGAATTAATTATCTAACAGTTCCTAAATAAGTATTCAGTAGTCATTATCTGTACATTGCGTGCTTTATTTGAGGACATAATTGCTTGAAGTGTGTCCGAATGAAATGTACAAGGAATACTTTTGTCATTTTGACATTGTGTCGGAGCAAGTGCTCTTATTTTGAAAGTAATTTGAAACATAAAAATGTCTCACGTTGACTTACTTTATAAATTTCTATATTTTTGGATGGAATCCTGAAGCATAACAATGATGAAATATTGATGGAAGTTATTGTACCCTAAAGTATATAACTCAAGTTATGACTCTCTTGGCACACATTGTGAATTATCCGACGTATGTCACAAGGCACTGCTGTTGGGTACGGTCATATTTTGAATATAATATGAGAATTGTTGCAACTATAACTTTAGTGCTCATTTGTGTGGACGAAAACATTAGGCTGAAGCATGTTAACCTTGATAAAATTAAATCCTTTTTAATAACGTATTACAATATATTGTTTTTATGAGAATTTTATTTCACAAAATGCTTCTTACCTAATTCAATTTCAAGTTATGGGTAGATAACAGTGATAAACCTATAAAAAAAGAAGTTTACTCTTAAGAATATATAGTAAGACATATAAAAAAGTTGGTAATTATTTATTGAAGACATATGAAGGTTATATTATTATTTTTTATTATATGAAGGTTGAAAGAAAATGTTTCAACAATCGCAAAAAGATGGTCCTCTCGCTAGTGTCGGCGACGAAGCCTAGAAGTCCCTCGAACTCAAAACTAGTCATAAGAAATCATGTGATTTATAAATAAAGATTAATGGCTGAGAACGTTTGCGACTCGTATTCGGGGAGCAAACTAGATCTAAGTAAAAATTAGTGTAGTTAAAAGTATATTTACCTTGTATAATTGTTTTTATATCAGATATTAGCGGCAGAATCAGAAAGGAAACATAGCGAAAGTGGGCGGGGTGTCTCGCCAATTTAAAGAGACTCACAGCGGCTCTAAAAGACGGCCGCTGGGAGCGATAGAGTCTCCCGATAGGCGAGAGGCGTCCCAAAGACGTCCTCTTAGACCCTGACGACAAGATCACGACAGACAATACAGACAGGAACCCCAACACACCAGTCATTACTAACACACACCGCCTTCGCCGGCGAAGGCGAGGTCCCGCTTCATACACGTCACTCCGGCGTTCTGCCGTCGGGGGGCGTCATGTTTTTCACTCATCCGACCACTCCCTCCACTACAACAACGTCCTAAGCCGAGGTCCGGCCTCTTAGAGGCACCCTTGGGATGGGTGATTCCCTCGTCGGGCCCTTCGGGCCCGAATTAAACCGGGTCGGTCCCATCAGGGCCACCCACTCCTCTCGGTGACGCTGTCAAAGCCACTAGGGCTAACAGCTACAGTCAACTCGAAACAAAAAAAAAAGCGATAGAGTCAGTCATCAACGCGCCTTCGTCGGAACAACATCAAGCTATCGAGAACATTTGGAAGATCACAAGTGCTATTAGGGAGCACGTAGTCACTAGGGCCCTGTGATTCTGCTGACCTTTATTTTAAAAGTCTGTGGTTTCATTGACGACCGTTTTCGCCTCATCCACATTGAACCCTGATCCCGAGGGTTGGGACCCTGGCCACCACTTCGGAGGAAATCTGTCGAAGATCCGACCCACGGTATAAGCGGCGGGCAGCGTCAGTGAGGGCTAACGATTTAGCCTGAACACAACGACGCTCCGGTCCCAGACCACAGAACCCCGACCGCGACAGCTAGAGTGATTTTTTTTCCCCGATAAAACACAAGTGGGAAGGAACATATGTGACGTACGCACAACATGTTAAAATTAAATGAACTGATGAAGTGTACTATAAAAAGCGACGCTCCTGACTCCACGGAACGAACATCAAATCGTGTGAACCAGAAGATTCCTGCTACCACATACGCTTTAGAATGGATTGCTATCCTAACATGGGGGCAATCATTTAGTCTTAGGAATAGGTTATAAGTTTTATTATAATATACATAGAAGTAAATTACGTAGTTTTCCTGGAACCTCTTGCAACCACCCTATAAAATTCGGTTAACTCGAGTTTCAAATAGAAATATTAATGCATATGTATATTTCTTTACAATGTATAAGTATTTATAAAAATACATAATTACTATTTTATATTACCGAGAAATACTTTAATTTTTAAAATTGTTAAAAAGAATTATTTTGAATGCAATTATTTTGGATTATTTGGAATAAATTGTTTAAATCGCTCGACAACAGTTTTTGAACCCTTTGGATATGATATGGGTGATATTGTTGTATCTTTTTAAAAGTCTTTGTGCAGACGACTTTGAGAAGTTTTTAAATCTTCTGTGACTACCTGCAAAACTACAATCACAAACACAGTCCAAATCGTAAGCTGATGAATGTCTAAAGTAATGCCAAGTTGTCGAAGTTTAGAATCACAAATCACTGTCGCTGGGCTCACATCATATCGTATGCACTAAAAAGACCCAAAGGCTGAGAAGTTTACTACCTGGCATTCCAAGAATAAAACTAGGGCAAGATAACAACCAAACTAAGAGTAATTATCTCCAGTTCATTTTTATCAACTGAGTTGAAATCCGACGCAAGTAAACGATTTAAAAAAAAACTATTAAGAGTTAAGTACTCTATAAAATATAATAAAACAAATCCTTTCTAAAATTTCTAGAGACATGCCCCTGCTTTTCTCTGGCTATATTGTTATTGCAGGACCTGAAGTAAGAAAATAACACTAATATTCTTGTATTTCAATCGTTCCCTGTACAACCATCGGAGGCGAGATATACTAGAAAAAGCGAGCGGCAAATTACAGTTTGTTGGATAGACTTAGAGAACGCGTTCGGGTTGATACAACATGAATTAATGCTTTCCGCGTTAAGGTGGTTCAACTTTCCACCCCAAGTTAGTGATATGATCGCGTCATATTACTCAAAATTAAGGTTTTCTATAATAACTAAAGAAGGCCCTTCAAAAAGTTTGAGGTACAATGAGTCAGTGGTGGCCTAGTGGTCAAAAGGCCCGCCTCTTATCCATGAGGACCCGGGTTCGATCCCGGCAAGTACCAATGTGATTTGTTCCGAGTCATATGTACTTTCTAAGTGTATTTAGACATCAGTGATTAATGCATTCCCAAAGAGGGTTGATGTCAGGCAGACGGCCGGTCGTAAAAACAATAAGCCAAAACTATTCACAACATGTAAGGCAGACTCTGGCTAAAGCTGGGAAATTACCAGGTAGAAGAAGAAGAATTTAAACGATGAGACTGCATGTTTGTAGTGAACTGTATAAGGCTCGTTGTAAGACTGTGAGGTGTGTTTCAAGGAATACAATCGATCTGGCCGATACATGAAGAGATGATCTTAATAAGGAGGCTCAAAGAAAAATATTGGCAGACCCTGGCTAAAGCTGGGAAGTTGCCAGGAAGAAGAAGAAGAAGAAGGCCCTTCAAAAAGTTTGAGGTACAATGTAGGACTATTTCAAGGTGGTTGTCTATCTCCAATTGTGTTTAATATTGTCATTAATATCGTAGTAGACAAATTAATCTATAACGAGAAAAAATGGGGTTATCGGTTCAAATTTAATAATAAATACACGGAATCCATTTAAGCCTTCGCTGACGATCTCGCAATACTGACACGTAACCCCAAACACTGTCAAGTACTATTGGATGAAGCGGATAAATTCTGTGAGTGGACGGATGGATTGGGGACAAAAGCAAGTAAATGTCACTGTCTGTGTCTTGGAAGGCGGAATACAAGATACACCTCATACGATAAAGGACTATCGATAGGCGGTCAATGCGTTTCTACGCTTACGGAAAGTGCACCATTTAAATTTCTCGGTCGTAAGATTGATAATATAGGTAGTGCTCCATCTTTAGAAGGAATAGTAGCTAGCTTTTTAATCGATCTCAACAAGGTAGATAGCCAAAAGACCAGTAACGTCAAAGAAGCTTGGATCTACTATAATTACTTTACTTCACGTTTAAGTTGGCCTTTCCTCGTTTATGATTTTAATAAAACCCTTTTGTCAAAGTTAGATGCAGGCGTCATAAAGACGTTGAAGTTGTGGGTCGGGCTCGCGTTAACTGCTGATTCATCAGCTTTATTTAGGAGTTGAAATAGTTTTGGGATGAGTCTAAAGAGGCCATCGGAGCTCTATAAACACCTAAGAGTTTCCAAGAGACATATCCTGGGGAAATCCCATGATGATGTCGTTACATCGCTCCCAAAAGACAGGAATGCCCCAGAGCTAGAGTCGCGACTTCAAATTCATAAGCAGTTTATTATAGGAGCACAAAGTAACAGAGCAGGGTTAGAATCAAGTAGGGAGGGCCAAGATATGGATATATTGAAGTCTTTTATTCGGCAAGACTAGAATGATAAATATAAGGTACATGCAATGAGTTTAGAAATGCAGAACGAGTTGTTAGACATAGGAGATGTTTGCATCCCATTAGCACTAAAATGGCGCACCTTAATTCATGATTGGTCGCCAGTATTGCTAAAATTCTATCTCAACGCTTTCCAGATGACTCTCCCAGATAAGAACAATTTAGTGAGATGGGGTAAAGGTAACGAAAAAACTTGCTATATCTGTGGAAAGGCAGTTGGAACTGCAAAGCATTTGCTGGTGGGATGTAAGGTACTTCTGGACAGCGGTCAATATTCGCGTCGTCACAATGGGTTTCTAGAAATCATACGTGAAGCGGTTAGTCTCTCGGTAACCAGAGCACAAAGGAAAATAACCACAAACGAGCGATCCGTAGGTTTTGTGAGGGAAGGCACTAGGGCTACAAAATTAAGCGTCAAGCCTTACTCCATCCTTAAACCGGCTTCGGATTCGACTATCATGATGGATGCGTATGAAAAGCAATACAAAATCCCCGAGGATATTTTTGGTCGGCCTCCAGACCGGATAAATTTTTTATTCACGAATTTTAAAGCGCGTTGTGATAATAGAGCTTACGGTTCCTCAGGAAACCAACATCCCCAAAGACCATACGATCGAGGTCAACAAATATTACGAACTCACTAACGAACTCATTCGAAATAAGTTCGTCGTGGATTAGTACGCGGTAGAAGTCGGAGCGAGAGATGTAACAGCGAAATCTCTCTATAACCTACTAAATGACTTGGGCCTGTCCAGAACTCACATTAATACATTCTTGGAACGTGCTTTGAAGGCAGCCCTAGTCGATTCTTTTGGTTAAATAGGGAGAAGAGCTTGGACAGTGGAGGTGAGCGTTTAACTCACGTTAGATAGAGGCTCCTTCAACCTACACCTGGGTCGCAAGTTCCAGGCGGTGTTGAAGCTCCTCTCCCTGCAATGCAATGGACCCTGCACCCGCATGGTGAATCCATTGAATGCTAAGAGGTATCGTCTCTAATAAGAATTACATATTAAAACTTATAAACTATTCCTTAGACTACATGATTGCCTCGATGTTAGAATAGCAATGCCCTTCCATTGCTTGTGTGGTAACAGGAATCTTTTGGTTCACGAAGCTTGGAGTTCGTTCCGCGGAGTCAGCAGCGTCACTCGTTTTATGATATTTTATCCATACAACGATGTTGCTCCGGTGATATTCATTTATTTTTTAATATTTGCTCGTACGTACCAACCGGCAAATTGCTTTACAGATAAACATGATGTAATTCAAGAATCGTTGTAATAAAATATTTAAAAATAAAAATACGGCCTTATTATCTAATTTATTTATTTTAAATCTTGCTCGGATTGCTTTTATCGGATTTATATAACAGAAAACAAAAAAAAAATATTAATAGCTTCTTATTTACCTCTATATTTATAACGAGGAGAAACAACAGGAAAATATATAACACATAACTGAAGCACATAACCAATTCATAAATTGGCCCCAATCCCGACCTATTCACGGTCTGCCAGGCTTGTATAGAACGTGTACTCTCCTGAATCTAATTTTAAATGGTCATTGATTAGGCTCAGTAAGAACCCATGAGGTTTAGGCGTACAATTTATCGGTTCATATTTTTAAATATTTTCCCAAAGTTTTTCAACCTTGCTAACTAGTTACCTCATTATATTTCGTCAAATAGATTTGTTAATTATTGAAAGAAACGAACGAAGCGATGGGAAGGCCATATCTGCGACTCTGGTCATTCATCCATGGAGATGATTTCGGCAATTTCATATACCATAGAGTTGAAGTTTTTCTTTTGTTGTACAAGCTACAGATAGATAGATAGGTAACTTACCCGGGGTGGTTTTATCAAAAATTTTAGATCGGACTGCAAGTTACAATTTAAGGGCCGGAAAACGGAACCCATGTCCTAAAAACGGTTCGTTACCGAGACGCTGAGATTGCTTCACATAGTTTTGCACCGAGAGCTTTTTTTTCTAGTGAAGTGAGAAAAAAATAAGAATGTGCATCACCTCGTTACAGAGCTTAAAATAATATTGACAGCATTTTACGCATATCTGGACAATTTCTTAATTGTAACTTTAATGCAATGGTTAGTAAAAGATATTTGTAATATATCTCTATTTATTGAAGTAAGCTTGTTTGAAAACTAATAAAAACTACAACTAATATTTATTTTCTTAAGAAATTTAACTTCATAGTTGTAATCATTTATTAGTATTAGGTTTGAGTATTAACAAACATTCGAATCGATATTTATTAAATATTGCTTTAGAAATAGTTTAGAATCATATATTAATATTCTAGAATTTTGACTTCTAAAGTAAATAACTGCGGTTTGAAAGTTTTAAAAAATTCTTAGAAATTAATTTTCATATACGAATTTAAATCGTAGTGGGCCTTAGTTTTTGATCTTAGAGGAAGTCCAATGGATACATAGATAATTCAAAAAAGAACCTCCATATAATCAAACGTTTTTATTAAATTACTTACATATGTCTGTACTATAAGTATACTTTGAAGCCGTATTGCACGAATAAAGTTTGAATTGAAAAAGTATTGCAAGATAAAAGTTGAAATTAAAAAAATCAAACATTACCCATATGTACCGTGCCATGAAAGTAGATGTTAGTTTCACATAAAAACTTTTTAACGGTTTCCAGACGCTCGTGTCAGTTTCACGCAGAACTAACATCATGCTATCTCATACTATTAACAAACTTTGTTTTAATATTATCATTTGATTATAATGTTATGCACCAACTATCATAAAAGAGGAGTTCGTGAGTCTTTGTGTAACGTCTGCATCTAACATATGAAGTAGATCTTATTTATCTTCCTTAATTTCGATGAAATATTAATGATAATTATAAAGATTACATGTTTTAATAAATTAACCAAGTCTTATAAAAATCGACTTTACCATCAAAAGATCATATCAATATCTTTGTACCTATTTTATTCTATGGAAGAATGTGCTTACATTAACTATAATGTGACTTTTTTATAGAAAACTAGAATAGAATTTGAAATAGCTAAAAGTAACTGTTTATATTTCTGTCAACATAATACACTGACCTCTGTAATTCTGTTAAACACCGGACACGTCTGCTCTGCGTCCGGTTATTGCGATCGAATTTCAAATTTCCAATTCGTATTTGGTACGAAACCGCCATGAACGGAATTGGGCTTTTTTATTTTTAAACGGTCAAAAAGAAATGAATTTACGGTATCCATATTTTATTTTTCAGTTGTACGGTTTTAAAGGATAGCATTTTTGTAAATTTATTGAACTGTTATAAAAAATGTAGATAACCCAACAAGTTGATTATTTGGTTATTTCTAAAGTCATTAATTTTTTTGTTAAAAATATTCTCGTTACAAAAATCAACACAGCACCGTTAACTCATCTTAGAATTAACCGGTGAACTAGATCTAGACAGAAATGTCTGGAATCTAACACATAACCTGGGGCTCGTTCCAGTTACACAGCTTTGTTTGCATTGAGGTCTGAGATAATGTTATCTAAGAAATAAAAATCTTCTTCTTCGTGTAGTTTATATGGAATTCTAACATTTTATATTTGATTAAATATAAAAAAAAATGTTGAATGTTGATGTTATGAAATGATATTATATTTATATGATCATAAGTTATCATTCACAAGTTATCATTAATGAACACAAAACTATGTTACCAATGTTTATCAGAATCTCACAAACTAATTTTTGCTATATTTTGATAACAGATATTGCAAGAGGCACATAAATGATTAATGCTTGAAGAGACACATAAAAATATTATTCGTATAAAACTAGAATTAAAGAAACGACAATGTCCTCGTGTATTAAAACGATAAAAAATTGTAACCATCAGTTTTTTAATTCCCACACTATATTATAAAAGAAAACGACCACTCGAACTAAACTCCGATATTGCGGATAGAATTTCGCTGATCCCAGTGAAGTCATTACAAATGTGGATTGCAGATTCAACATACTCTTTTTCATTCGTCCTCATTCGTTCATTTTCATTCTTTCTGATTGGAAACAATTCCATCGGGGTTAGCTTGAACTTAATTTTACGGACGGTGTTGAAAAGATTGATTTTAAAGTATTTTTTAAATAAAACTCGACTTGTTTCCTGCTAGATTAACTTATTTTATACAGATAAATTTCAAATTTGTGAAAACATCAAAGATTAGCTTAAAAATAAAATACAACACATTTTTCTGAGAAAAACAGGAAATAGGAAAACGGGTCACGAAAACTAACGGCACGTCAATGCCTCTTTACCGCATTTTGTTTTTTTTTTAGTCTTGCTTCTAGAATTCTTATGTAATTTGCTGCCATTTTCACCGTAATGAATATGTAAATATGAGGTAAGAGACGAAAGCTTTTACGTTTCCCCGTACTGTTTCATCATAAAATTATTTTAGTAACGCAAATATAAAATGTAGGCTTTTTTCGCTAGTTAAGATAATGTACTAACAAAAAAAATATTCTCTTCTCATTCCTAATAAATTGTAAAAATTTGATAGTCTTTACACAATAAGATAGAATTCTAAAATTTTTATACATTTTTTAATGTATTATGAGTAAAATAAAAATTTCAGTTCAACTGATTACAATTCCTCTTTCATTTGGACTCACTTAAGTACAACGCAAGTCACGTATATCGTGGCCCACTCAGGAAAAGTACCTTTTACCTGTAATTAGAAGCAAAAAAATTCCTAATTTTACCAACACTTTTTATAAAATTACAGACCATTTAATTAACAATATTACAAGAAGTTATTGACAAAGTAATGTCAGTTTAATTGGTAGGTAAATATATTTTGTAGCAAGAAATCATTCAACATCTGTGGCTATATAAACTTATTGAAATTTAATGTTCTCGAAAATCTTCTACGAGTATATGAAGTAATAAAACTAATAAAAAGCTGACAGGCAGCCAGTGGTTATTCGAGATTAATCAGTACGTAACCTTAGATAATAATAGTAAAGTTTTAGCAAACT
>JAAAKD020000109.1:2053255-2076356 GCA_010014825.2 Danaus melanippus
TAATGTTTTTGGGATATACTACGCGACTTTATTTTTGTTTTAAACTACATACTCCCGACGTTTCGGCTACTTTTCAGCAACCGTGATCACGGGCAGACGAGATGTGAATGTTCACATGTGAATGTTTCAAACAAAAATAAAGTCGCGTAGTATATCCGAAAAACATTAGTTTCATTTCAATGAATAAAACTCGCCAAAGTCTTAGATCTCATTACTTCAATTTATTTTAAGGTCAAAAATACCAGATATGCTCTTGTATTTTTGCCTTATTCTACTAAATTATTCATTAAATCTAGTCATTAATGACATTTATCTTTAGAAACTGTTATAACTCTATGTAACAGTGTTTCTTACCTTTCGACCAAGTTATAAGAAATTATTTTGATAAAGTTCTAAAATTTATTATTAAAACTAGTACTAATATTTTGCTACTTAAAATTTAAAAAATGCATAGAAATTTACATTATGATCGATAAAATTATATAGTTCTAGTATTGTCACATAAAACACTTTCGGGAAAATATTTAGCACTTTTAGAAAATATATTATAATTTCACTCTATTCAAGCAAATACATACTTCGTTCCAAATTTGGTTATATAGAGAAAAGAGCTTAGATGGATGAGGAGATCATTTAGCGCGCGTTAGATAGGGGTCCCTTAAACCTACACCTGGATCGTAAGTCCCAGGCACTGTTGACGCTCGTCTCCTTGCAACGCGATGGACCCGGCACCCGCACGGTGAAACCATGGAATGCTGAAAAGTTTTCGTCTCATATGTAAACAAACGTATACGTCTTACAATATTAAGATTTAGAGATACTGCTTATTGATAACCTATTGTTGAATAATTTTATTTATTTATTTAAAATCTTGACGTTGATTGTAAAATGTTAAAGACGTTCGAAAAGATTTTTTTTATTGTAATACCATTTAATATTTTCAGTGAATATATAAAATTTTAAAAACGATTAGGTTTATTAGAAAACAATTGTTTTTTAGTATTAAATGTACATTGAATGTTTATAAGTATAATGAAAAATTAAAAAACAAGAGAACATGCAACAATTTCAACCGCATACATATCAATAGCAGCTTAAATTATTATTTCACACCATCAAATCTTTGCAGGACCCTTATCACAAGTTTGCAACGTTAATACAAATACGGAGCTCTTCTTGTTTTTAATTCATTTGATAGTATCAACCTAATTATGTGAATGAGAAACTGTAAACGCTCTGTATGTAGTCTGACCAAGCGAACTTATAGTAAGAATGCAAATTACAAATGTAAATTGTATTATA
This sequence comes from Danaus melanippus, assembly GCA_010014825.2. Classification (NCBI taxonomy): domain Eukaryota; kingdom Metazoa; phylum Arthropoda; class Insecta; order Lepidoptera; family Nymphalidae; genus Danaus; species Danaus melanippus. The sequence goes on from JAAAKD020000109.1 coordinate 2,054,558, forward strand.
TTCTTTATAGTATACTACTATTATTAGTTACTCAAACGATTCATGGTAATAATAACGAAGCCTGGATATTACTACACTAATGTTACCTAAATTAATTTTAACTTAACCGTAAATATCAAAAAATGTTTTCCCAGAAACAGCTTTTAGTTATAAAGTCCAAAACTCGTGTGCTACATATTGCATGACATTATAACGTTTTAAATTTCATCGTTGCATCTCGAGCACTACTTCAGGCTGCTGTAAGAATTATAATTTAAAAGGAATTACATGAAATTCTTCTACAAGGATTTTTTTTTCTAGAACAAATTTTAGGTAATAAATAATATGCTTAGAAAACGTATTAAGTTCTCAGAAATAAATCTCACAGAACACTCATCTGGTCTTCCTAGATTTACATCACGTTTGTTTGAATCTCAACTTCGCATGAAACATAAAAAAACGTTAGTAATATGATAAATTTCCTTTTAAGAAAATACAGTTAATTAGTTAAGTCAATCTGATACAGTTTTTAAAAGTTTAATTGATTTTTCTTGCAATATCTGCAGCCAATAAACGTAATTAGAAAGTATTAATTGAAAACAAATTTAATAAATCTCAACATGAAATTATTTCATCTCAATAAAGTCTTTTAAACAATTTTTTGTTCAACTGAATGAATCAGATTGTATGTTTATGAATATGTTAAAATGAAAGGAAAGCCAGAAATATAGTTTTTTTAATCTCGCTGTACGTAGGTTTCGGCGTAGAAAACGACGTACAAATGTCTTTGTTCTGAGACAGTTTTAATCACATTCTCCACACTCATTTTTGTCTCTACTTTTATTATGAGTCACTCTTTAAATAGTAAACACAGTCTTATAACACTCAGCATATGCAAATCTGATCAAGTTATTAAATTTTCCAATATTCTGATTTTCCTTTAACTGTATAATTTTACTTTGTTAAGTTATATAATGTACATTACATTTGAAAGGTGTGAGAAATAATATTTTAAGATTTATATATTTATCTGAATGGATTTCATATGGACTCGAGTTGAAAAAAAATGTTTAATTGAACCAAAAAGTGCTATATTTAATTCAATATAGTTTTGATATTACTTCTGTGTCTCCTACACTGTAAATATAATAAAATAAATCACATCCGAAGGAATTATTACTTATTAAGGACATAACAACAGTGAATAAAAAAATTAAGGATATCATCTACATGATCATGCTCGGAGTTTCACTGCTTGATCAAATCGGGAATGAGGAGATCCGCAGAAGAACGGGCGTCACCGTCATAGCCCGAAGAATTGCAACACTAAAGTGGCAGTGGGCGGGGCACATTGCTCTTAGAACTGATGCCCGATGGGGCCAACGTGTTCTTGAATGAAGATCTGGTAAGGTCGCGGGAATGCGCTGAATGCGGGTGGCACAAGACCAGTCTTCGTGGAGATCCTTGGGGGAGGCCTATGTCCTGCAGTGGACGTCTTTCGGCTGATGATGATCTACATGTTCGGAAAAAATCACTGGAAAATAAGTTCTCTTTTAACTTACGCCAAAAACTGGATAAAGGTAGTTTAAATTCTCACACGCGGACCATCAACTTTAAGTTTATCGCCATTAAAAGTTATTCCAAATAACTTTCTTCACTTCTAATGACCACCGACAAGGTTATAACTTTTGGGGACATGCAGTTAGATAACCAAAAAAGTTACAGGGATTATATTATTCCAAATATGTTCCAAGTTTGACAGAGCCGACTTTCTCCAATTTATATTAGCTTGAATTGGCACTGATGTATTTATACTTACACTTACGAGTATGAATAATTTTCATTAAAATTTTAAAGAACATTTTTTTCCTCTATATTAAAAGAGGCCATTTCCGTTTTCGGAATTATTATATTTTTGGTAAAAATGTTTAGAACAACGATTTAATTTTGTAAGATTTAAACTTGATGCTATGTTTTATATACTTGCTCCATGAAGAAATCTGTTCGGGATTGATGGGAATTGACCTTTGGAGACAGCAAACTGACGGTGGCAATTAAAAGATTTTTGCAGCATATATTGCGTATGTTTGTCACAACCACGAAAAATAGAAAAAGATATAATACCAAGCTCAAATAAGGATTCTTACCGTGCGTATATATGACGAATAAATAAGATGAGTTTAATTTATCTAATCTAGCTTTAGAAATTAGAAAATCAACGTTGTAATTTTGAGTGTGGTTTCTGTTATTAATATGTTTTTATATTACATTAATTACTCAATGTATATACTTTCAACGTTTAATGTAAATGACTAATTCCCAAATAACCCAAATAACCTTCTTTAAAAATCTGTAAATTTAATATCCAATTCAGATGAAAAGGAAGCTCATCAGATTATGATTTCTATTATTTATTTTATTTAAAATTTCTATAAAAATCACATTATCTTGTCTTGAGTTTTCGTAATTGCTGTACAATTTCGGGGTTACCGCCCAAATAATTTTAGCTAGATAAAATAACCTCATACCCTTGAAGTATGAAAGAAATTATAAAGTTAACAAAATTATTAAATTACTTACGACTGAACAAATTATTTGAAATCTTAACATATTGTATATATAAAACAAAATTTTATTTTTCTGCCTACGACTTAGAACGCTTAAATTAAAACTGAAGACAATACTTTGTAAGATAGACAGCTTATATAATTAGTATAATGAGGTCGCTGGCCTTCATTACTAAGACGGCTGTATTGTGAAAACTGAAAACATTTGTTATATTGAGATACAACTGTTAATATATTTTTATTTGTTTTTATTATTTTATTTATATACCTAGATGTAAATTTATATTTAAGTACATGTAACACTATAATAATAAATAAAGTGGAATATATTCAATACAACGAATTAACACGAGCTGTAAACGTTTCGTCCAGTATTTTAATTTTTAAATTGTGTTTATTAAGGGTTAATAAAAAGTTATAAAAACGTAAATGAGTAAATTATAATACACAACCATCGTTGTAAGATATTACATCAAGAAGTGAGAGAAATGCTAATTATCATTAAAGGTAGTGAACTTTGACATCAGTTGAGCCTGAATTTTGAGCCTCTTGTCTTAAAGGTACAAATAAAAAAGATAAAAACAGTTTTGTTAATACTTTTTACGGTAATATCTTAAACTCCTCAAGTATCGACTTACAGACATTTCTGATAAAAAATTACCGGTGTCCTACGACAAGGATTTTAATTCAAAGAGACGAAACCTCTTAGCATTCGATGCGGGTGCCGGGTCCATCACGTTAGAGTCAGAGGAGCTTCAACAGTGCCTGGGACTTGCGAACCAGGTGTAGCTTTAAGGGGTCCTATCTAACTCGCGTTAAACGCTTACCTCCACTGTCCAAGCTCCTCTCCCTACCTAAACCATTTTGAAAAGAACCCACTAGGGCTGTCTTTTAAGTCCATTCCAATAATGAATTAATATGAGTTATGGACAGGCACAAGTCTTTTAGTCGGTTGTAGAGGTTTAACCGTTATACCTCTCGCTCCTACTTCTACTGCGTATAAATCCATGACGAACCTATTTCGAGTAAGTTCGTTAGTGAGCTCGTAATATTTATTGACCCTTATGGTACCTATGGTCTTTGAGGATGTAGGTTTCCCAAGGAACCATTAACTCTATCATCACAACGAGCTTTAAGTTTCGTGAATGCATAAATATGTCTGGTCTGCAGTCATACGCAGAAATAGCCGCGAGGATTTTGTATTGTTTTTCATACGTATCAAACTAGTTTAATTGGAAGCCGGTTTCAGGATGGAATCAGGCTTGACGTTTGATTTCATAGCCCTAGTGCCTTCTCTCACAAAACATAATATAGTGTTAAGGAGTATTTAAAGAACATATTATTGTTTTGCAGCTCGAATAACATCTTTTAAATTATTTAAAATTCAGAGTCAAATCAAACAGACAAAGAGATAAGCAAACAAATTAACTTAACCAGTCTGGGCAAACCGTCGCTTACGTTTTAAACTTTGTTTGAGTGTGACACGCTATCCACTCAGACGTAACTCTCGTTTAGAAGTGTACTACGTACCAACCTTGCCTGTTTTATTTCAATGTCACAATTCTTATTTAATGTCAGTATATATTATAAATTTTATGTTAGTCTTAGTCTATTGAGAATTCATATTGTGCTCGAGCTTGATTAACATCGTCAGATTATTATCAAATCTAATTTACTTGCTTTGTCACTATGCTCTAACTCTTTGTATAGATTAGGTTACCTGAGTCATACTTATTTAGTTTTAGTCGTAAAATTTATAAGATTTCTATTTCTCGCGTTTATTAAAATTCAGTTCAATGTCTATTTTGTTTCTGTAAAAGTTTATTTAAAGGATTCAAAAGAAAACAATCTATTTGTAAAAATTAGAGAACACAATAAAGCCTCGTAATCAATCATCTTTGTAAGATCAATACAGATATCCGTCTGCTAAGGACTTATGTCATATTTACAGTTGTTCAAAAAGGAATTTATAAAATGCTCTTTTGACCAAAAAAATTCTCATATTTTTTCTATATTTATAACCTTAACTACAATATACTTCGTGTATTAAATATGACATCACTATTCTCTGGAACATTACAAAAGGTGTTCCACCATTGACATTCAGGGAGTGTCGCTCAGAAATCGGTATTACTTATCACTCGCTCACTCAATATTCCTTACAGGAACGCATTGAAAGCAATTTACCTGGATATTATGGGAACTTCCTGACGTACTGTGAATTTCTAACTTTATAATTTGCCATTGTTTAACTTGTTTTAACACAATCATAGAAGTGACATGAGTGAAATTGTGTTAAGTAACTAACTAACTAATTAATTATGCGTTATTTTTTTTAAAGTGATCTTTACTTTAATGGAATTAAATGAAACGTGATCATAGATTCCAGATATATATGTAATCTATATTTTTACATACTTCACCGTAATCAGAAACAAAACTATATGGCTTAACAAGTTTTTGAAGATAATAATCAGTGATCTTTGAGCAAGATGTTTTTCTCATATGTTAGCGTTATACTAAAATTTTTATATCGATATTAAGAGATAAAGTTAACGTGTTAAATAAAGTTTTCAGTTAACAGAGAAGGTATACATATACGTAAATAAAAGCAACTAATGCTTTCACTCAAGAGACATAGAGATAAAATAAAATATCTTCAAATAATTTATGAAAATCTTATGTGGAAGGCTTGTCATGTATAAGGAATGCAATTCTCTGTATACGAACTTACATATTCCACATACTTTAGATGACTGGTTGGCGAATTTCCAAAAAAGCAATCTCTCCATCCATATAAAGGCTTCAGAAAGATATTCTAATAAAATTTACTTTCAGTTTAACCAACACTGATTATGCTACGGATTATGATAGATGAAAATTATACTTAATTCTAGAATACGATACATTATTTTACGGAATAATTCTTTGTTTAATTTTACTCCTACGTTATTTCTTCGCTGTTCTAATAATCAACGACTGACAAAGACGTCTACAGTGCTTGAGAAGGTACAGGATTAAGGAGAGATAAGCGAGGGACACGATTATCAATTTCTTGTGTTGGTCATCACTGGTTGAAACAATTCAGTAAAGTTGAAAAAAAAATCGTTATAACAAAACAGAAACTTTAATTAATTAGTTCAGTTTTACGGAAAACTCACCAGTGTTGTGCTTTTTTCAATGATATAAAATAATATTTATGTTTATTAGAACATTTCATTTAAAACCTTGAAAATATTTTCAGTGAAACATACCTATTTCCAACTGCAGTGACATACTTTTTAATTTCTCTTAAAACCTTATATATTATTTTAAATGATTCTTATACATTATTTAATATACTGCAGCTACTTCAACTTTAACAATAAAACGCAATGTTGTAAATCATCTAACATCATAAATATATTAAAGTTAGTGCATGTGGTTTAATTTATTGTGAATGTTACAGTACCAACTCTAAAATCCAACGAAAACACACACCTTCCTCATCTGTCTATCCGGATGTCAGCGCTTAAGATTTATTCAACAACAAACAACGCTGTAAATCTCCTAAAGTTAACCCACTCTAGCTTATTTGAATAGCTCATACTGTTATTGATATATCTTTCAATTTTATCTTTATTAAGCTTTCCAAAAAGATAGTATTTAAAAAAAATTACCGTAAATTATACATATAAAAAGTTTCTTGTCAATATATTACTGATTAAACTGGGAATCAAATTTTTTAAATGGTTAAGGATTTTATTAAATATGCGATTGAATTAAATTGTGTGAAAATTTGATATTGGTTTTCTCGTTTTAGAGGTTATTTGTACAAATATAAGCCTATAGTCATTCCACTACTACAGCAAAGGGAATATAAAAAGGATGTCTACTATTTCTTGAGTTTGAATATGTACCTACAAAGATGTTTTTAATTGCAAAATCTTATAGTTTGAAATAAGATAAATTGAGATCAAATTATAAAACATTACGAAAAACTGTATTCCCTAATATTTGAGTATCTTTAACAAATATAAGTAAATATTCTTTAATGTATAAAATAAGAATGCTAAAGTACTGGCAATTGAAAATATATTAAATACAAATTATTTTCGTCGGAACGTAAGAAGGCTGTTAAAAGAAATTTCTCACGATTTCGTAGAATCAGGATTTAGGCGATTGATAGCGGTATTGTTGACCTTTCTAGGTAAGGGGACTTTCTTTTGACAGATTTAGGGGATTAGATCTGTTGAGATAACAATTATGTCACGTTTTCTGAAATTGAAGTTTTAATGTCGCACCATTTTTCTTCGTTTTCGAGGATAAAAAGAATTTAATATGACGAATAAATAAAACTTTCATCAGCTTTTCAATAAAAACTTGTGGAATGACCTTAAGATTAGCATCATAACTTTATTTTCATGTTAAAGTTACTAAAAGAAAGTATTTCTTATTGTAACACTAATAAAGTTACGAATATAATTAAATTGCAATAGTTTTATTTTATATAACAGGAATTTAAATCACGAATTACATCACATCACGAAACAAAAAGTGTAAACGAACTTATACGAGAACAATTCGTCTTTTATATTGAGTCGTTCTTTTGGTTTATTACCTCTATATTATTCTTGAAACAATCAAGCCGTCTCCAAAGTAAACCTACACCGAAATTGGTGATGGTCAAAGTCTTATAAATCTTTTAGCGTAGAGGCGCTTTTCGCCGACAGAGGGATTTTATAAGCGAGTGCGTCAATGTGTTCCTTTATGTTTAGAATCGAAAAAGATATAGCTTTTGGATCTGTATGTTGCAAGTAAAAGGTTTATATTAATTTAAAATTTATTTAATGCTATGACAAATATTTATTAATCACCACTAGATCCAAAACCATGCGTCGAGTTTCACCTATGAACATTTTATTTTAAAGCTGGGTCCTTTATTATTTTTTGAATATTTCACATGAAAAAGGTTTTATATTCTATTATATGAAGAATAAATTTTTTTTACATTACGCCCATAATAATGTCAAATTTATAATACCTACTAGATATCCAAAATTTCCAAAAAGAAAATAACTTTTTTATTCTATGTATCTAACGAGATAACGATAAGGTTAATCAAAAAGCAGTCGAGGAAATTTAATTATTATCATTATTATTCACATATATTTTTGTCAGACCATTAGATCTATTTTTAGATTTGTACACCTAGTTCAGAACAAATTCACGCCTATATTTTGATTTGATTTGTAAGACTGTTCATTAGCAGAGGCACTGCTACCGCGCCTGCTCCAACTCATAAATCATGTTGAACGATTTGAAAAACATTAGTGAAACATTAACAGAGTGACTTTATATGTAGTATAGTAGATATTATCTAAAACAAAAATGTTTCGTGTCATTTAGTTTTAGATGGTATTTTGAGCTGAGACTGTACCAGCACATTTATCGTAGTGTACTTCAACACGAGAGTTACGTCTGAGTGGGTTCGCATATGTGACATGAAACACTCAAAGAAAGTTAAAACATTCAGGCGATAGGTTGTCTCGACTAGTTTTTAAAATGATTCTTTTTGTACAACAAAATAACTGCAATTGTGATAATATTATATATATTGTACCGTAAATAAATGTAAATAAAAATGAAGTTTTTTATGTCAAAATTTTTGGATTCATCGTTAAACTGGTTGTCCGTTTTGATTAAACTTTTTTATTATTTACAAACGTGGTCACTCGGTGTATTTGAGGAAATAAAGTGTGCTCGTTTTAAAGCAAGAAAATTCTTTTCAGGTTCACAGCAGAAATATAACTTCGAATCAATAAATAAATTAAAAATCTATTTACAAAAAATTATAGAAGATTTGTTGTGTTTATCTTAATAAAATTTTTATTTATTTTTAATTTGTATAAAGTGGTATCCTCATTCTTGGTGAGTATTTGCTAGAGATAAAATGTAAGCAAGACCAAAATTATCTTATTGATATTATGAAGTAAATATATTTATTTTTTGAGTATATTTTTATCAAGGTTCATAGAAAATATAAGTCATAGGTGATATTTTCATCAGCTTTAAATTATCATCTATAATATTAAATTAAAGACATTGCATCGTACCGATACTACTGCTAGCTTCTGTGTGTATGATTACTTAATTCAAATTATACTCGTAAATATGTATACTTAAAAATTAAGTGCTATTTCAGGTAGAGGAACTTCAACCCATTACAAAAAACATACTTATAATGAAGGTATTATTTTTATAAGAAGCACTATGTAAAGCACATTTTGCTTTCACATTTTTTAATTCAGATTTTACTGAAACATATTAATGTACTCACTTAAAACATAGTATAATTAAAAAATTTAATAAATTGAACCAGTAACTACGACAAATACGACAAATCAAACAGAATTGATTGTGGTGATTTGTGGTTAAAATGAATATGTGTGGTTATTAGATTTTCAGAAAAACAAATTTAAAATGGATACACAAAAATTGTGTTTAAATAATAAATAAATACTGTAATTATTTGGTATACATTCAATTTAAAGGTGACATCGTCGAACTATTAATTATCTGTTTTTCAATTTTATATTTGAGATCCGAAGAAAAATAACAAAATGCCCCGATATCAAGTTATTTCATAGGTATTTATATACTTTATGCTAGTAAGGTAAACATTTTGTAGGTATTATTATTTATAAAAGGGCCACATCGTCTATTCCATCCCATTATAATTTCAGGCATACAGAATTCGTTCAATCAGCATAAAAAGAAATGAGACCCACATCGATTGCCTCTCTTAGCGTCCCTTGTCCCTTGGACAATTTAATGATAGCCAAATTTCATTCAAAATGTCACTGGTAGAAACTTTATTACCAATATTTTATAAATATGTGGCGAATGTTTTTAAGTATTATGAAATGAACAGAAAGGAAAATTTTCAGGAGGTCAAAGATAAATAAGGATGTAAGTCAATTACTTCAGACAAAGCTATTACATTAGTAGTTTTCTCTTATTTCATAGTTTATTTTTATATTCCAAATCATACAAAATAAACATATATAGGAGATTCTTTATAATACCTACATATTATACTGATTAATAATGGTAGCAGATTGGCTTAATTAAAGGTTTCAGGTAGTTTTTAATCACAGCCTAGGATTTTTTATCCTTGTACTTCCAAAATGACACGGGCGATCGGCATCGAGATGTTAAGTAGTGCGAAAAATGGCTACAAGGTTGAACGACTTTTATATTTGACGAAACAATTTTTAATACCCTATATCTTTAGTTATCTCAATGAACTACTTGTTCTGTATTTTTATAAGCGTTCATTAAATTAAATCCAATTACGCTACGAGCATTCACACCAAAGTTATTATGGAGCATATCAGAATGGTGTCATTCTATTCTTGATTGGTAAAAGAAGTGGTATTATTATAAGTGAGATTTTAATGAATAGAAATACAACTTTTACCGCTTTATTTATTCAATTGTTAACATTTTTAGAAAGCTGTGAAAATGCGTTTAAAATGAGTATTATAACAGGCTACTGTAACATCATGGAATTGCAAAAAGAAAAAGACAATAATTCCTGCTTCTGGTAATTAAATTTTAATTATTTATTATTATTCTTCGTAAGTAAAAATCCTGAATTTATGTTCTTGTCATGTTTTAGTATTAGTAGTGTGGTTATGATGGTACTTTTAATTGAATAGGAGAATGACTTAGGGTCGGACGAAGACATTGACCTAAAATCCCTAAACGCAATTCATCTTAGTCAGAAAGTATTTGGGAACTAAATTAAAATTACAAATTATAAAAAGAATACAAGCTCCCAATGTCTCTCAACCAAGTGTTATTAATCATTTATTTAATATTATTTTGGTTTTCTAAAAATTTTGTTAATTTTTTTATAACATTTAATATGTCCTTCTGTTGTCTTTATCAATTTTTTTTGTATAAAGAATGTATGTATGTACGTACTTTTTCAAATTCATGAAAAATATTTGCTTAGCTTGAGAAATTTCTTTTATTTATTTAAGTTTTTTGGACGACAAGTATTGTTTCCTGTGTTCCTCGAAACGATACCGTTTCCCTTCCTAGTAATTTTTTAACAGTTAACAAATTTTCCATTTTTTTTTTACCATTTTATGAAGATAATTATAAAGGTTACGGTTAATTATTGAAATTAACATAAATTACCATTTGATTTCGAATTATCAATTTATTTAGAATTAGCAATTACTGCTGTAACATAAATAACACAACTTTTTAGTCCTGAATTTAAAAAAATACTATAAAGACATTTCACTTATGTAAACCTTTCATTGTTTAGTCAGTGGTGGCTTAGAGGTTAAAGGCCTGCCTCTCATACACGATCGCGGCGCGCGGGTTCGATCCTGGTAAGTACTAAGGTGATTTTTTCCGAGTTATCTGTACTTTCTCAGAGTATTCAGACACCACTGACAGTCGGTGAAGGAAAACATCGTGAGGAAACCTGGAATTATAATTTCACAATTATAAGTTTGAAATCACCAACCCGTCTTGAGCAAGCGTGGTGATTAATGCTCAAACCTTCTCCATGTGAGAAGAGGGCTGTGCTCAGCAGTGGGCTCTGATAGGACGATGACGACGAAACCTTTCATGTAATCACGTCATAGTTTTTATTACTAAAAAACATATAGACTATAATTTTTATACGAGAACTACTTTTTTGTTCATGTAAGTACATGTGATGCCACCAAAACTGGTGTAATAGATGTGAAATGTAGTATTTAACATAATATTTTTTTCGTTATATATTTGTATACACGCCTCCAATCCCTAATCGTCCTAAGATGTATTTAGTGTTACTGTAATCTTCAATCATATGTATTGTCTCGACCCAGTTGTTATTCCGCCATCATTCGAGCAAAATGACTAAAGATATTAATAAATATAATAGTATTCGGATCCTATTTTTAGTATCTAACGATGTTTTTTCATTAAGTAAGTTAGGTTAAGGATATTTCTCTTATTATATAAGAATACTGGGACGAATGAAAAATAATTGTGAACTATTATTTTTGTATTTGTTATGACAGCTCTATTGCACGAATGTTTTTATGTATTTCATGTATATAATTTAATTATTAAAACCTATATATGGCTGTAACTAAGTAGAAAAAATATTCATTAGTGGAAAAAAAACATATTACTTTTATTAGCTGATATTATTAGTCTGTTATATATTGTATCTGTAGTATAATATTTTTATGTTTTATGACCAAAGCTATTTGAACTTTATTTAATAAATTTAGGTCTGACCCTCGCAATATTTGTGGTAAGCTCAGGAATTACCGAAGATATTAGGATTGAACAGGAAAAGGTAATATATGGAATGCCTGGACAGCCTATGGGATACTATTTATTCGGGGGTTAATTTTGGTTTCCCAATATGTAAGTGAAACCAAAAATGTGCTTATATTTAAATATTCAAAATACACTTTCCTAAAAGCAAATGATAGTAAAAATTCTTTTTAATAAACAAAGCATTATTTTTTTTGGTAACTGAACGATAAACGTCAAAGTGATGGTTTCAGCAGAGATTGCTTGGACAGGTGAAAGAGAAACAAAATAGCTTTGAGGTCAAACTAACACTTTCTTTGAACCTATATTTATTTAAAATTATATCGACACAACCATGCTGTGTTAAAAATTTTAAAGTCAAAACATTCTTTTACTTTTAAGTCCTATAAACTACTTACCAAATTTATTTGTTGAAAAATTGCATCGTTTATTATGAAGTACTTACTCACTTCTATTTAATTTAAATAATTAAAATTAAGGTTTAAGTCGTTAACGCCTATCAAATTTTGACTACTAATAAGAATATTAATAACATTTTCAAACAATGAAAGCTCACTTCCTTATCCAGACAAGATTATAAATTTCATTAAATTTTCTGTATCGAAAACATCATAAATTATATATTTTGCGCTACTTATATATTTATGCATTTAATTTAATATTTATTTAAATGTTAAAGTATATAATTAATTGGCCATAAACCAGGAAAGGATCTGATAAACTTAGCGTATATTCTATTAGGTTACTTTTGACATGTTCAATATTTTTTGTGCATACATACACTATAATGTATTCCAACCTTCAGTCAAATAACGTCGTTTTCTCATCGAATATTTCTTGCAATTTCAATTTACATGTAAGCGTTCAGATACAAGAGCTTTGTAAGATAAGTTGAAGAGATAAGTATAGATTATGTATAAATATTAAACTTAGAGCTGAACAGGAATAAATGAGGTCGTCTTTTAACCGTGATATATTGAAAACCACTTTAGATTATCTTAGTTAATACCATAAGTAACCGAAGCAGACTTGACGTGTAGGTTATGTTTTGTTGCTCAAAAATAATACAATTTTCTTATATTATTTGCAAATTCTATTATTAATCGCAGTGCGTTTTATTAGCAGTGAGAAAAATTTTTCCGGTGCATTTTTTCAAACATATTAATATAAAACTTGTATCTGTGTTCCATTCTGACTTTTATTTAATTTAAACCCAGTCGCGAGAGGGGTATGATAGGTTAGTCCATGTCTGTTTATGTGTGTCTGTCTGTTTCATCGTAGCTCTCTAATTTTTGAGGTGGTTTTTATTATTTGATAGCTAACTTTCTGCGGTAGCTGTTGGAAAGCAAATTTTTTTGCGGTAGGTCTTAGCTTTGGATGATTAAGTAAGAGGAAGAGCTGAAACTCTTTTGCTAAATGATGCAAGAATTTGTATAATATGATTACTAAATAACAAAGTTCTTCACATTTTCCAGATAATCAAGAAATACCAATTATTAAATTTATTTAATGATAAAAAAATTGTTATATTATTTTATTGCGAAATATTAGCGGCTGAAAAATAATTAATAAATTTATTCCATCACTTCTGAATGTTAATTATGTTAATGAAATGAAACACATTAAAATAGAGAAATTGATGTTTTACATCATAGTTAGAGCGATTTGAATAATTAGGTGTGAACAATGTGATTTTAATAATAAATTATACTTTAATTGATGTGAGGCTAGTACGAGTATTAACGGACGGAACCTTTAAATCGTTTATATATTTATGTTTATATTAATAATGATTCATTATTACAAGAACCAATCAAATTAATTAGTTTTATATGGTTAGTGATACTTTATTTCTCAAAAAGAAATTACATTTCACTTACTTGAGATATATGTTTATAGTCATAATTAGTTTTATTAATGATTTTATTTAATATTATTTATTATTTATACATCTAGCTTTACATCTCGATAAATTTTATTTTATAATACACTAAGATTTTTTGTCAGAGTTCGTATGTCCGTAATTTTTTTCTAGACCAAAACATATTTCATTTCTGTTTTCTTGTAACGACTTTCTTAAATGATAACATTTTTTTTTGCTAAAGGGGTCAACCGATCAGATGGTCTACCTGATGGAGGTAGTACCGTCGCCCATGGACATCCGCATAATAGTTTTAGGGATGTGTTACTTACCATTCTTGATTAGGTAGAAGGGGGAGGAAAAGCGAAAAGAGAGGGAAAAGAAAATAGGCAACCGGCTTTCTCACTCATCGGACGAAACGAAGCATTAAAGACTAAGTAGTCTTAACGCCGATCTTCTGGGAGAGGGTGGTACTTCCCCGGTCAAGCCAGCCCATGTTTGAGCTGCAGTAACTTGACCACAGCTAAGTTCTACCACCTAAAAAAGGTTCCATATTAATATTACATCTAAAATTCTTTTATATATGTATACGTATAAATAAAAAGATATAAGTCAATAATTTTATACACTTCAATGCACAACTACTTATTGAGTATATTTCAATAGAATTATTCAAGAGTTATTAGAAAAAAATGATTATTAGTTTTAGGATTAAATAAGTACTAGCGGCAGATGTTTTCTTTTACGTACGATATGCTTAATATTGTCAAACAAGGACAAAGTCACGAGTACGAGCTGGTGAGCTAATAAAAATATTAATAGCTGTATGAATATGATTGATCTGAAAACATACTTTATTATTGACGGAACACTGTAAAAGCTGTCTGACGGTGAATACGCTGCCGTTGGAATGAATTATCTCAATTTGTCTCCATTGCGGTGAAGTGGGCTTACCCTTTTAAAAAGCTTTTCCTGACCAAAGGACTGTTTATAAACATTTTTGTACGGATTTACATTTGCTTTATCTTTTAATTTATAATTTAGAAACGAAAGTCACTGAATAAAAGTTAAAACAAATTGAGTGTTTATTTTTTATGTTATATAAATATACATATATTAAAACATTAATTTAAATGTAAATTAATGTTTAAATTATTGTGTAAATTAAAATTAATAGGTACTTAAATTTGGGAGTTTGGATGTAAGGTAATCATCATTATTGTTACTAGTGATGCCGTGGTATATCTGTCAATAAATGCAAAATCATTTGTAAGCAATTGCAATGAAGATCTTATAAGGTAAATTTGCTTTGTTGCTCTTATAATTTACACAAAATATTATATTTTAAAAGAGCATTAACATATCTTTGTTACACTTCATTAAGGCCAAATAATAATCGAACTCGCCTATAGGTGTTTGGGTAAATATATGTTACTTATTCGTAAGACAAGGATGGATTCAAAGAAGATTTTGTATATATATATATATATATAAGTTCCTTAAATAGAGATAAAAGAGAAAGAAAAAAACTTCATATGAAAGTTTTAACACAAGTAAAATGCTTGATAGAAAGTTGTTCTCTATAATCGGACGTTTATTACCGTACAAAGAATGAATAAACAACATAACTCACAACATTTTCCGTCAAAAACTTACAAACAAAAGTGTAACTCTTACAAAAATATATTATGACTATGTGTCCGTTTTGTTTATATAGCAAGAAACTTTCACATCATAGAGAAACAGTTCCTTTATTTGGCGTTCCTGACTATGACAGCAACAATATTGTTTTTGTAAACTCTTGCATTACAATAATAATATATAGTTTATACTTATAATTTATGTAATGTTAAATAGTACATATACATGCGTTTGAAGTTAAGAGTCGGTTAGCCTTTTACAAGATAAAATTAAAAGACGGGTATAAAATAAGTCCGATTCAATTTAATAAATCCCGATGCAAACGTGTTTCAAAGACGAAGCTTATGATTTCCTTTGAGGTTCATATAATCCCGATTTATAAGAAACTTCACAGAAACTATTCTAGAGAATGAAATTTAAATGTCTTGTTATCATTTTAAATTAACAACATCTCACTAAACACACATGTATTATATACGTACAATTAAAATTAATGTCTTTCGGTATGTTTTGGATTATCTTCGGAATAGCTGGACTAACTTTGATCGGACTTTCACTAACAGATAGATCATGAGGATTACTTAGGCAACATTTTAATAGACTTTTAAACGGAGAAAGCCCTCAATCAGATTAAATGATTGTAAGGCAATCACTAGATCAATTATTTCAAATATGTTTTTCATTGAAAAAGGCATGATTTATAGGTAGTCCCATTGTAACTAAGTCATGAATAAATAAATGAGGCTGTAGGAAATAGAATGAATACGCATAAGGAGGATAAAATGTAACTTAAATGGCGTTAAAAACGTAGGAAAAACCGCGACCTACAGCTAGTATTAGAATATAATAAAGCAACCAGAAATTTAACACTTAAAATATACAAAACTAATGTCTGTAATTAATCATTTAAAAGAATTTTTATACTGCAATGAACATAGATATACATTTCAAAGTATTACATGTTATTGTCTTTGCAAGGGTTTAGGATACGTACTATGTGCAGAGCCTCGATGAAAAAATAATACTCATCAATTCAAGAGCAGACAAACAAATAAATTATACGTCTTGCCAAAAACACACTTCATCAGAAACTTTGTCAGTAACAGAATAAATATTAAAAATGAAATACAATTGTAACTTTCCCTTAATACAATACGATAACAGAGAATTTAACTGAATATTACTAGAAACGATTTTTTTTATAAGATGCACGAAAAATTTTAAACATCTCACAAAAAATTATTTTCAACGTTCAATTGTCATAGTAATTATTCTTATGTACTAATTGTGGTTTAAATAAACATTACACTATGAAGTCTTTTCACTTCAGAAAATAATTTAAATATATATATAAAATAAAAAATCTATGATTTTGCCAAAGATGATTAACGATAGGTACTGCCAAAATGTACCAACTCATTTCTTGCTGCGGCCAACATTCAAACACAAACACTGAAGATTTATGTCTCTCGGACCCACTTGTCTTTCGTGATTTGAATACAATAACTGTACTTTAGGAAATCAGAGAAAGGGTATTATATAAATCCAGTAATTGTGCTATATAAGACTGGTTAATTTCAACTTATCAAACTTAGAGAATCTAAATCTTCTCCATGTGAGAAGAGGCCTTTGCTCAGCAGTGGGCTCTGAGTGGGTTATGATGAAACTTAGAGAAGTGCATTCAAGTCTTATCTTTGTTAGCGTATAAATTCATTTTCAAATTATGTGTCGTATAAACATTATTACTCACGATTCGTTTCACCAAACATTATAGGGTATATCTATGATATCTCAAAACGAACTAAATCTGAAAAACATTTAAATTATCAATTTATAATTTTTGGCAATTTAATAATAATCAAAAATCCCACATTCATTAATTTTGAAGAATAATAGTATCTCTAGTAATTTTGTGAAAAACACCAACTGGCCAACTTGACGCTTGATTTACAATTCAAAATTTTCTATTATTAAAAATAATAAAATCTAATAATCATTCATTCATCATTACATTCAATAAAAAGGAATTTAATGTTTTTAAAACATTCAAAAATTAAATAACTCACTTTTTATTTTATAATTAAACTACTTTATTAACCTTTTTAATTTGTTACAACGATTTTATTGTAGTTTGTAAATACACTTAATGATTTTATTCTTTTATTTTTTTTTGTTAAATTTAAAATATCTTAAAGGCTGTATTTAAAAATATTGCGCAAATTAAACATAATTTTCATAAACAGATACTTTTTCAAACATTTAAGTAATATAGCTTAAAAACTGGACCAATTTTGATAAAATTTTGCTATGTAGTAAGCTAATGCCCTGGACTAACGTGTAGGTTACTTTAATCCCGGGACTGGGTAGTTTTCTCGTGGAATGGACACAGAATTGTAAAATTTATTTGCTGATCCCTAAAACTACAAACGTGTTTGCATGATGAACGGTACAAAAACAGTATTTATGTCAGCATGCTTGTCTACACTATGGATTCATTCACACTGGAAATGTTTAATATATTGCTAATCAAAAAAATTTTTTGTGATAAGTTTTATTAATTAAATAAGTAATTAAAATATAAACAAGGTAGTATTTACCTTTTCAATCCCAAAAATTTTTAAGATAAAAGTCAGGGGTCAAGTGTAAAAGTAACGGTATACATGGATATTCCTTTATTCTTCCATGGGCAACATTTATTTTATACACTAAATAATATGTATATGCTAAAAATAATATTTTCCTTTAGTTAGGTTACTGGGTTGTATAACTGTACAAAAATTTCTCAACTCCCAGAACCTGAGACAAAATCAAATAAATAAAACAGCTCGGCTAGTTCTCGACGTATCTGCCCTAGATAAGATTAGTTATTTTAAACCTGTTCAGTTGTCATTATAAACAGCGAGTAACGAAAGGTGGCGTAGCTGGTGTAAATTAAATTACGAAATAATTATTCTAATTTTAATTTAGATAACTAACTGAATACATATCTGTAATCTACTTTTGTTTTGATACAACTTAAACGACAAATTTTATTGAAAAATTAGAAAGAAAGTATAAAAATAGAAATTTTTTTGCAAACTGAAAATTAACATTGATTATACCGTAGCTACTTATTGTTGGTCATATTACCACGTAATTTCAAAATTAATAAAAGTTTTAAATTAAATTATGACAAATGAACCATAATATTTTATGATTCATAGTGGCTTATGTTTTTTTCTTTGTACAAATGCTCGGTCATTCACATTTTTGTTTCATCTCATTCTTTTTATTACTTCCTGGTGTCTAGGAAGACTGCCATTCTAGCTAAAGTAGCAAATCAATACGTCAGGGGCGACATATTTCTGATTTCCCGCACCGTTTTAAGTAATGAATCATAAGAAGATTTGCAAGAAAATGACTATTCTGTCTTACGTATTACAAAGTATTCTTCAAAATAACATAAAACATTTTTTAACAAAAAAAAGTGAGCCGAAAAGTATAAATGGAACAACTGTTATTTTGAAAAATAATATGATATCTACAGAACTCACCGAACGCCGTAAATCGATTATGTAAATATATTTAACTCCTAATAAAAATGTAAATACTTAAATATTAAAAGCGGTTGTGAAGTTGACAGATGAAAAAGCTGCGTCACAGGCAGACTTTGAATTGTTCCCATTTTGTTTTTCGTTTCTGTTTTGTTTTCATTTATTCTCATACAAATATTATATATGTTGTATATAAACTTATGTACTTCAATATATTTAGATATAATGAATATATTTACGACTCCAAGTACTTTATAACAAAATAATGCTTTGATTGAACTTCTCAGAATCAAATTACGAATATTCAAAGCAATAGTATCGCATTTTCAGTAATTTTATTGTAATTAATTTTATTTTATTATTTACTATAAAAATATTTTTCAAATTTAAAGGATTCTCAAAAGTTCTCGTATCTCACCCTGATAGGTGCTCGAAGGTGGTACATTTCAGCGAGAACTTGCTCCTCTATCCCTCAGAACGTGCAAATCGCAGAATGTTCCCCTCCTCCTGAATATCTTCATATATGTAAAAAATACTTTTAGCACAATGATCTCTGTGGTTTTCCCAGCAATTGTTTATTTTCACTAGTGAAAGCGTGGACCTCTTTGGGAACTTCATGTAATGGGATTCTCCTTACGATGTTGAAGTTCAGGCGTCTCTCAAACGCGACAGAAGTTCAGAAGCTGAAAAATCCGATGAGAGGGAAAAGAAAAATAGAATTAGAAGTTCTACCGTCCCTTCAAGGAGGACCACTATATGGTCCGTGGAATAAAAGGCCTAGCAATAAAGAACCTTAGATCTAACATTCCAATAGTCTCAAAGACTTTTTACGTACCGACTTCAAAACTATTATACAAAAACTGAGACTAAAAAGAAAATGTTTAAATTTCTTTAAACCAAAAATGTCAAAGGTCAATCAAGAGCCTTTATTTCTGGGCAGACGAGAGGACATTACGACAGAGGTTGTGGTTTTTGGTCTTTATGACAAACTTTGTTTTAAAAGTAATGAAACCTAAAATAAGGTTTTCATATATGAAATAGATATAATTTATGTTGTTATAGGTCATATAAAGTTATTGCTCTAGAACACATGAAATACATTTTTTTATCAATTTGGAATTTGAACATTTATTTTTAGGTTTCAAGTTTAATTTATTATAAACAAGATCAATAATCTTGATTTTATTACTGTTTCACTGTCCTGTTTAGAAGAATCACCGTCATCCGTTTTCACATCGGTACATAATAAGAATTAGGAACAAAATCTATATTTTAAAAATTTTAATATTTATAGCATGAAAGACTAAAACAAATTATTATCTTTACTCTGTTCTATGATTAAATTATTATTTTAACTTTTTTTATTATCATTTTATTCGTTTGTATGTATGTATGTGTAAACGTCTACTAATGTTAATGAGAAAAAGGTTAAAAAGTCTTATTTCAATCGTCAATCCAAAAGAAGTTTTATCAAACTTATAAAATAGCAAAATTTATAAGATCAATGAAGGTTTTTTATAAATGAACACTTAAAGCAGTATATTTCTTAAATAGGAGCTATGTTTATATTCAAGAAGACTTTATGTATAAGATATAATGAACAATGATATTTAGTAAAAAAAATCCTTACAAAATTAAATTAGTTATAAGAAAAATTATAATCCAGAAATTAATGATTTATAATTTCATCAAAGACCTGAAATGATTCGCAGATTTTATTTTTATTGTTTGTATGTGAGCTATTTGAGACGTTATAACATCAGTCCTAAATACTTAATTGTTACATTCCATTTTTATTTGAGATATTATAATTAGTAATGTTAATATAAAGAATTACAGCAGACTGTACTCTATTGATAATCACATGAAGTAGTTTTGATGTCATTTGATATGTTTTTATTTAAGTAAAAAAGAATTAACTCAAAAAATATATTTGTATAAAATTCAACGCAACAGTAAAATTAACAAATAAAATACTTTATTTTTATCGAATATAGACGTAAATTATACTAAACCAATAGATACATAAGTTGACGTACTCCAATAATGAACAACATTTTATAAGTGCACTTAACAAAATATATGTCTGATTCAAAATCAAATGTAGATTACGTTTTCAGGAGTTAACTTTTAAGTATTGAATATTTCGATACAATTTCTAATTATTATGTCATAAAGGCTGAAAAAATAAGTCAAAACTACGAGTGCATGTGTAACACTCTACTATTGTAAATAAACTAGCTTTGGATTTAACTAAATAATTAAAAAAAGAAATATTTGAAACTTCTATCTTTTTTTTTATTGCTGAACTCTAAAAGAGAATTATTTTCAAAATATTACATTTCACGACTTTCGACATGGATTACTTAAAAAAGGCAAGAAAAGTTGTGAAGAAGGCTGTCGATATAAAAATAAAGGTTATTTTGAATAAACTTTCCTGAATAGCATTTCCTTCAAGGTTCCGGAAAAACAAGGGGTCCTTTATTTTTTGTTTACTCAAAACGCCCTGAATGTGAAATGAGTTTTCATTTTAATACTGAAATATTATGCCTATTATTATAAAAATGGTACGATTAAGACCAGATGTTGATCTGGAAAACATTGACTATTATAGTTAAAGAGAGCTGATAAATTTCTTTTCAAATGAGAATTGGTACTAAAAATTGTAAATTGAATTCTATCCTTTTTTTTTTTTTTTGATGTCGCAGGGAAACTCTTTTTACGAGCCATCCAACCGGTCTTGGTGGGACCGGATGGGATGTGTGAGACTCGGCCAGGGCAGGCCCCTACTCACTAAAACCACTGCGAAAGCCCTCGGCCGCTATGTCGGTGTACTCCGGATCTGTCAGCAACAGGGCACACCAGCGACTGGCCGGTCCTGG
>JAAAKD020000109.1:2975039-2986987 GCA_010014825.2 Danaus melanippus
TGAAGTTCTGAATATGGTCAAAGAAACACTTTCTCAAGTTACTCGATCAATTAAATATTAATTGCATCAATAAAGATTTATGCATGAAAATTTATGAGACAGTCATTTTCTGGTTAGGTTCCTCATGATGGTCAAAGTTCCCTGATCTTTAATTAAATTATTATAAAAGTAATAATGAACGAATAAACCCATATTATTACGGACTTTTTAAACCACTTTTACACCTCGTATAGAATTAAAAAAGTTTTTTTTGTATAATTTATTTAAAATACTACACAAAAACAAAAGAAATCGGTGTCACAAACAAGTTATCAATGATTTAAATTCTTATTATTCATTCCTCATACCACTCTCAATTTAAGTTCTTTTTGATTAAATAATTTGTTATTTACTGATTATATGTTTTGTTGTTTGTTTATAAAAAAAATTATAAGTAAAAACTCGTAAAATCTTTTAGTATCTTAGAGCTATTGAAGAATATTCCAAATAAATCTGTCGCCATAACATAAAATTGTGTCGGATTTATTTGCTCTAACCCTCGTCCTCTGCTCAAAGGTAGCCTGGAAGTGAAGGTTTCATTGCGATAAGATAGCTCTTTCGAATTCTTCTACAGTTCTGTTTTTACTTAAATCTCAAAAAAATATTTTTGTTTCATATAAAATTAAGTATGAATATAAATTGAATTGAAGATATTTTAATAAAAAATTTGGGATAAAATACCAAGGTTTTCAGTATTTGAAAATAATGAAAATATAAAAGCGTTTTAAATATTGCATTTGAATTTTCTTGAGCATAGTATTATTTTAAATGTTCCAATTTTATAAATGTAGTTCAAAATGATGTTATATATCTTTTGTTCCATTTTATGATACACTTCAACTGTATTTTATAACTAGGATATCATAAAATAGCTTTATGGACGAATAAAATTTAACTGTTATTCCAATTTGGCAGAGATACACTAATGTCATTTAGGTTTTTAATAATTTCTTAATATTTAAGGAATAAATTTTCATAGTAAACAAATTTCATAATTATAAAATAATATTCATTTACATAAAATAATGAATTTTTTGTTGCTCACGAAGGATGAAATTAACGAGGAGGCTTAATGCTTTAATTCTCGACCTTTATATTATTTCGTCTATTATATTCGCCTGTTAGAAGTTATTTTTGTTCACAAACATATTTTTTCTTGTCGTATTCTCGTTTTTTAGGACATTATTTCCACTTTAATAGGTCTATACCCGACGAAACGTACATTTAGCGTTAATTAGATAACTATCATACATATGTTCATAACATACGTACACTTCTAAAATCATTTGAATCTATTCGCTCTACATATATTGTTTCGTATTTCGATAAAAGGATATGGCAGATCATTTTGAATTTCAACCAATTGAACTAAAATTTCGAACACAGCATTGAATTATTCTGGTAACAATTTCATATATTTTATGTATTTGTGACAAATAGTCGTAGAAAGGATTAAATATTATATTAATCCTGTCACATAATTATTTATAATTACAGGATTATATTATTTTAAAGTCTGTTATAAACTTTATGTATGTATGTATAAGTAAATAACGTTATATTTATAAAATAGATATCGCATATATTATTAGCAACGAAAAAATATATAAATCTTATTTGTGCAGACACTAATACAAAGTGGTACGAACACGTATGATATACGATTTAGCGATCATACCGTCCTACTACACGTGGATTCAATTGGATGAAAAATGATGCCACATCGAAAACTTTGGCTTTGTGGGATGTGGGAATTTGCCAACGTTTGAACGAAAAATAATGCTCTACATAAAGCAATCTATGTATGTATAATGTGAAAGTAGTAGGGCACTTGATCGATTGAACGAGAGGTCTTTTGTTGCATCCAAGGTCTTCAGAATATCGAATAAAAAGGGCTCATGCATCAATCAATTTATGACTAGTAATTTGGTTGGTAGAAATTTTGCGGGAAAATAATAAAAACAGTTCGTAATTCAATAATTTGACTTAAGTTTAAGACGAATTCATTAAAGAAGTGACTTTAAAAAGTGATGACAAACATAAATACTTTTTATACAAATCTCCATTTTCAATCGTTGAGTTACGTTAATAGCTTTGAGTAGTCTATTAGTCCAAATTAAATAGAGAATTCAGAAAACCTTCACCGGATTTGTCAACATTTTAAGGAAGTCTTCAAAAGAACGTCCTAATTGGAGTTTTAAATCTCGACTTTGAGTAAAATAGATTAATGCCGAGATTAGCTTTAGTATTCCCAATTAAAAAAACATTTTATTTTAATGACAGCTACCCTCAGATGACTCTTGACAGGTTGTCTAAAATACTTTAATAATGCTTTATAAAAAAACCTTTTCTCAGAAATGTCAGAAATACAACATGATTTTAGAGAAAATTAATATTTTTTTCTATAACTCCATTACACGATTCATTACTTAAAAGTTTTTGTGTTTACATTTAGTGTTTAAAATTTTATACGGTTACAATATGTGCGTCCAAAACAAAAGACATACATTAAACAAAAGTGTACCAGCCCTAATATATCTACAACGAAGTTTCTTGAACTCCACACTAGTTTATTCTGAGCTGAGATATTTCAAACATGTTTTAAATGAAATACTTAACGATTTATTTAAAGGAAATTATTTATTATTCTTATTTCTTTTTTCGTGTCTCCGAATTGAACTACAATTTAGAAAATAGACTCAAAGTGACTTTGTATAAAATATTGAAATGTTTTTCTGCCTCTTGATATTGATGACCTGTCTTGGTTAAGTATCTTATTGTTGTACTTGTACTGTTGAACAGAACATTGTTCTTTTAAATCTGCACCACATAAAAAGTCAACCTTAAATGTCAAAAGTTATCTGTTAAAAAATGTTTTGCATTTTTTTTTGGCCAAAGTATTCAGAATTAGAGAAACTTGCATTTTATTTAAAAATTCACCACTATCTTTTTGTTCGGTAAAAGTATTCCGTTAGTTTGTACTCTAAAAATTTTTATTTGGTACAAGATATGTTTTGTAGGTGTCGAAAATTTTCCGAAATAGTAATATATAAAAGACGAATAGTAAAAGTAAAATTCTATTCTAGAATATTTTATATTTCTCCTGAATATTTTCTTATACATTAACTATGATGATTATAAATATAATATGTAGCTATGTAACATTTATTTAGCATACAAGATATTATATACTTAAGATATTTTTATGGAAATTTAAAGAGTACCATAAATACAAGACTACTATAAATAATAGCTTTAAAAAAATACAACCGATAGAAATAACAGTAATTATGTTGTATCTGACTGTTTCATTGTTAAATTATTTTAAAGTAAAAGCCGTCTTTTTAACAATAAAAACATTTGATGCATTATAATGAAAACAGAGTGTAAAATAATGCAAAGGTTTTTAGAATCTCACAAACTATTATAGATTATGAATAATATAACAAACAGAAAGAAGTCTCTTACGTTATTATGAATTCGCTGAAACATCTTTTTAAATCAATACAAAAGATAATGAGATCTAAGACTTTCGCGAGTTTTATTAATTTAAATGAAATTAAAATTTTTCGGATATGCTACGTGTGCTTTATTTTTGCAAAAAATTACACACTCCTGACGTTTTGGCTACTTTTCAGCAACCGTGATCACGGACAGACGAAATGTGAATGACATGGATATCTCGTCTGACTAGTTGTATAACACCTTATTGAGGAATTACAGACCCATCTCGCTCTTGAGCCACGTCTACAAGCTGTTTTCTAGGGTCATTGCAAATCGTCTCGAACGTAGGTTTGATGAATTCCAGCCTCCCGAACAAGCCGGGTTCCGAAAAGGCTATACACACACAGATACTATAGACCACATACATACGCTGCCCCAGGTTATACAAAAGACAGGGAATACAACTTGCGGCTCTGTCTAGCGTTTGTGGACTACGAAAAAGCCTTTGATTCGGTCGAAACATGGGTGGTACTGAAATCTCTCTTTAGCGATGCCATATTGACTACCGGTATATCGAAGTTCTGAAGTATTTGTATAGAAACGCAACTAAGTAGGTCCGACTTCATAAATAGAGTTCGAAGGCCATTCCTTTAAAAAGAGGCGTAAGACAGGGAGACGTCATATCTCCGAAACTGTTTACAGCCGCTTTGGAAGACGCCTTTAAGCTTCTGGAATGGAAAGGACTGGGCATCAATATTAACAGCGAATACATTACTCACCTTTGGTTTGCCGACGATATCGTGGTCATGGCAAAGTCGATGGAGGAATTAAGCTTGAAGCCCTCAATCGCCTCTCCCAACGGATAAGTCTTAAAATGAACATGAACAAGATGAAACTCATGTCTAATGTCCATGTTGCACCTACCCCTGTTATGGTTGAGAACTCGGTACTTGAAGTTGTTGACGCGTATGTATGCCTGGGACAGACAGTCCAGTTAGGAAGGTTCAACTTCGAGAAAGAGTCAACAATCGCCAAATCCAGCTCGGATGGACAGCGTTTGGGAAGTTCCGTAACGTCTTTTCGTCCATAATACCTCAGTGCCTTAAGACAAAGCTATTTAATTAGTGTGTGTTGCCAGTAATGACTTATGGATCCGAAACGTGGTGCTTCACAAAAGGCCTTATAAATAGACTCAGAGTCGCTCAAAGAACTATGGAGAGAGCTATGCTCGGAGTTTCTCGACGAGATCGAATCAGAAATGAGGAGATACGCAGAAGAATGAGAGTCACCGACATAGCTACACGGATTAGCTTTTTGAAGTGGCGGTGTTCAGGCCATATAGAAAGGAGAACAGATAACCGTTGGGGTCGAAAAGTTCTCGAATGGAAGCCACGGATCGGAAAGCGCAGCGGCGGACGTCCACCAACGAGATGGATGGACGACTTGGTCAAGGCCGCGGGTTCACGGTGGATCCAGGCCGCTTCCGACCGCACCACTTGGAAGTCGATGAAGGAGGTCTATGTCCAGCAGTGGACCTCACATGGCTGAAGTGATGATGATGAAAACAAAATATATTTATTATATGTATGTATGATGAACACAAAAATTGGAACAATGAATAAAATAGTTTTTTTTAACTGTTTCAATAAGTTATGGTAAAGTAAATTCTATATAGACCATAAAAATATACCAAAAATATATTAAAATGGCCTAAATGGGATGCAAATGCAATGAGAATTGTTGATTTCTGATCAAACATTAATATACGAATAACAGAATACTATATTATCCGCATTCCTAATAATTAATCAGTTAATACATCGTACTCTCTGTAACAATAATTTAGTTAATTTCAACAGTTGGTTGTTGAATTTCATTACGTTTATCAATTAACCGTAATTTTCAAAACAATATTGAAAGCCAAATGTAGTTTGGCAATTAGCAATATTTGTTCTGCTTGGTATTGCTTAGTATTAATGTATTAATAAAATTACCCAGTTTTGTTCTGTGAAAATGTAATGATATCTTTTATTTGTCCCAAAAGACATTACGGACATTGTTCGCTTTAGTCGACACAAAATGAATTTCCATATAAAAAGTCAAAACAGCGGAATACTTTATTGTTTTCGATGAAGAGATGAGAAATGTAATTATCACATCTGATCTGTTTTAAATATTAGTTTAGCTAGCTATGGCGTTGTAATGGTATATATGTCTAAGTTTATTATATAAATATTTGATAAATCAAATATTGAAATACGAGGCGATGATTCTACGTAAATCCTTTTTAAGTAATTTGGTTTTAGTTTAACGACCTTTTTCCAGCTACATTTTGTTTCGATGAAGTTTAATTTGAAATAAAAGAGAAATGATTTGCCTATGTATTTAGTTTGATTAAATGTAGGGTTGTTTTTTTTTCATTTATAGCCGACAGAAAATAGAGTTGAAATGAGTTACACGTACTAAGTGTGTGATTATATTTATTCTACTGTACTGTGAGATAGGAGACTAAATGAGTCGATTATTACGCAATTTTTAATTAAAAAACTTTTTAGCTCAATTTGTGATCACCATTTTAAGCGTTTAATTTTAATGAGCTCATTTTAAAGGTCTTGCAAACTTTTTGAGATCGTGGTCTTTTTACGTTTTTGAATTTTTAATTCTTCCAAAGATTCATTATTCTAAGATTATTTAATATCTAAAATGTTTATTTTTGAACTGGATTTATTTTAACTTTGGTTGTTTTATAACCTGTTGAAGAGCTTCGAGACAATTAGTTGAGCCAAAAACCATATTACACCTATAGGAATTGTTACTTGTAGCAAATCACAATGACTACTCTTCAAGTTTAATTTAACATAAAACTGGACTTCGGTGGAAATTGATCATTGAAATGATTTTCTTTAAATAGGAAGCAGTTAACGGATTTTTGTTTTCTATTATTTGTAATAAAGAACAAACGATACAATTATAACTGTACAAAATTGTAGGAAAAGATCGTGACATTCTTGTTAACGACTTTGTCCTAAGTGCTTATTGGAAACTTTAATGCCTTTAAAGATTTGATATAATGGCACAGATTATGTAAAAAGTCTCAAGCTATTAGACATAGCTTTATAAGTCTAATGATTGAAGTTTATTTTAACAACGACTTTTATAGAAGGGGGTTATTTAAATTATAAACTTTTTTTTATAGCACGTCGGTCTCAAACGCCATTCCTGATTTTAGGTGGTCCTTGTAGCCTACGGACCTAAAATAGGGGGTATTTAAATAACTGTCCATTATTCTCTTAAAGGAACCCATACTGTAATTCTTAGGGACAGCCTCAGAAGGAATCTGACGGCGGGTGGAAATTTATATTAAGCCTTCGGAGAACCAAGGTAGGAAACTGGATTCGTTACTTAAGGTGAATGATAAAATGATAAAAAGAAGCTATTAGCATAAGGTCAGACAGTTCTTCGGAATATATTCTACGTTACAGGCAGTAGAACACACATAGAGAGTCAAAGTATCTTTGATCTTAATGGCTCGACATCGTCTTTGATGATTGAGTCAATGATCATTCTTAGCTCGCTATTGCAAAGAATCTAAAAGTCCAAGTTGGTATCCGGGGCAGAAGTTCAGAGGTGAGAGTAGCACTTCATATACTCTGGGAACTTACTTTTTATAAAGTAGCAACGTTGGTACTAGTGTGAAGAATCACCTTGATTTTCAGTATACTTAGTTTACTGCGTAACAACTTTGGGTTAAAGGTAGTATACATCGTACCATAAGTATGCAAGAGAAACAGTTGAGAAAATTACTGTGCCTTGAGGGATTCTTGCATTTCTGTCCATGCTTTCAGAACAATTGCCGTCAACACTAGCACCCATGCGTTTGCTGGACAAAAAATTTGCAAATCTTTTTGCAACGTCCCTCATGTAATGTAATTTTTAATACCTTCAATTTGTTACCAGAATGAAAATAGAATTTTTTTTTCATTATCTGGAATACATAGTGGTCACGAGTTAAACATTAGTTTTGATAATGAAATAGCGTTTCTATAAAATAATTTCCTTTTGCTGTACTGAACCATATTTTCAACATGAAAATAAAATGTATTATTAGATGAGATCAAATTCAATGATATATTTTTCAATTTCCTTGTCATTAAAGACACTTTTTTATGAAATGTTAATATTTTTTATGTACAAATAAAAAAGTGGTCTATTTTCTGAAGGTTATGATAGATATAAGTGTATGTCTCTTTTTATTATAGCATAGGTAGCATAGTTATAAAGTATTTCAAATTGATACAAAATATTAATATTTATATTCAGAAGCAATGAAAATGAAATGATAGAAAAAGTACCTATAAGATAAAGTATACGAAAAAGGAAAGAGAAACTGAAGTAAGTGACGTCATGGACTTATTTCGAATTCCTAAAGAGATGTAGGTTACTAATAAAACATTCTAAGCAATTCTGAGCAATTCCACAAAGGTAAAATAGTGTATGTAAACCAAATCCCGCTGAAACGAATTGTGGTTACGTGTTGTAACTTTACAGGATGTAGAGTAGACAAGTTTTGCTATAAGATTTATACAATGGAAAATGATGTTGACAATATTTTCAAATATTTTTTTATCACTCACAAGTTATATTGGATTCATGGTTCCACAATTTTTTTTATTTCATAATATTTGTGGGCATTAATAACTCTATTAGAACTTTAAATGGAGACAGGATTAAAATATACTGCGGAGACTGTTATTAAATAGGAATAGTGGGTTAATTTTCAACAAACCTAAACAAGTCCAACATTATTTTAAAAAATCTATAAGAAATTAAATAAATAGAAACAAAAAAACGGACAAACTCACATAATTAACAATCATATTTTTTCTTAATTTAATCCAAAGCTTTTATAAAATAGTTGGGCCTTAGTTATTTCTAGTTTTCAAGGGACTATATTATTTATAAGTCATAAAAATGAAATTTTAAGTTGTGGTTACAGAATCATTTTAATATTGTTGATTTTTAATTTTCCATTTAAGTTGTTCAATGGAATTACTGCTCCAAACGAGACGCAATATGATTGTAGGATTTCAATGTAACCGTGTGCACTCTTTTAAAGCTCAAATTGACTGAAGTATAGGTTTCAGTTTGACAGGACATTAGCTATTATATGTATTTATAGGATATTCTAAAAAAAATCTCTGCGTGTAGGTACTGATTATATATTAAAATGACCTAATTTAACTAAACCAAATAAAAAGTGATATACAACAATAGTGTAGCAATTCAAAAATTTACTTATTAAATTATCAACACTTATGTATGACGCTATATCGTTTAATATAAAAATAATTCTTATCAATGATGGATATTAATAACGTTATTGTGTAAAAAATTAAAAACCTTTTTATACAAATACTATTTTATGAAGCGACATTAGAAAAATGGAACAAACTACAACAAATTGTTAAAAGTCTGCACGTAAATGATAAAAATCTTGTCTATTATTTACTAGAAGCGTACCAGCTTTTTATTGAAGTCACACTGATATAAAAAGACCGTAACTTCAGGTCGTGATATAAAAATAAAAGAAAAATGGAAACTGTTCCGAATGCCGCTAGACAAGTCGTTTGAACACAGGTTTTTGTCGATTTGAAAAAAAATTTGAAACATTTTAACTTTTTTTATAAAACTTTTCGACTCCATAAGCACGACTGTGGGATTGATTTTTTTATTTTATTCTTTTTCTCTTTCCACGACTGACTGTAAGATTTTTATATTTTCAAAATTAAAAAATTCTATTAATACTAACCTATTATAATAATTAGTAACTTATTATTACAACAGTTTTTAAAGGTGTGGTCAAGTGACCAAGGTCTGGCTCGACCGGGTAGGTACCACCCTCTCATAGAAGATCGACTTGAAGTAGTCTTAAATAGCTGCGTTTCGTTCGTTAAGAGAAAAGCTGCAAATCTGTAATTACAAACAAACACTTTTTCTTCCCTTAAAATGAAAGAAATAAAATTTAAATGCCAGATTTTACAAATTTTATGTCTACGTCCACTCGAAGGAGTTACTGGAACTGATAATGTACAGCTTAATAACTGACCTCCGTTATTACCCTTATACTTGGCAAGTATCCATATAAAATGGTTTAAAACCCAACATGAGCTAGTTCGGGTGATTTATTTTTTTATCCAAATTACATTCATACTAACCATTTTTAACATTTTGTGC
Organism: Danaus melanippus; assembly: GCA_010014825.2. Taxonomy (NCBI): domain Eukaryota; kingdom Metazoa; phylum Arthropoda; class Insecta; order Lepidoptera; family Nymphalidae; genus Danaus; species Danaus melanippus. The sequence continues at coordinate 2,984,757 of JAAAKD020000109.1, forward strand.
ACGAGAAACTCCAATGTTTATGTAATATAATTTGGACGCTCTGAGCATTTAAGACGAAGAAAAATTATTGTTTTACTTTAATAATATTAACTTTTATGGTTCCATTAATTAATATGGAATATATTGCTCTTGATGTTATATTAATGTCACGCCATTTCGTGATTACGTGAATGATGATTGAAACATTAATCACTTGGATGACTTGCTTTTTGAACGATTATGTGTCCAAAGTTAAATGTTTCTGACGTAAGTTTCGGGTTTCATTCATCGTGCACCTGTTATATTAGGTATATAGGTACCTGTTATATAGGTAGGGATTGGCTTATACGATATATATAGTCTATATATGTATATATGGCATTTTTAAGCTTTGTTTTTGTTAAAATTTTACAGTAATCACATGACTTATAGCAATGATTTTAGTTTAATGAATATAACATGTAATTATTCATAAGTTAATAATTTCTTAATTAGTGTAAAATAAATCAAACATCCAAATAAAGGAAATACATTTCTTCAAACCCGACAAGACTTGAAATGGTTCTCTTATTTAATTATAACAAAGCAATGACATTTGAATTTCATAAAACCTCATTTCATTCAAGTAATTTCATCACTTTGTTTTACTTATAATATGTCTAAATGAATATTATATTAACATTTTGTTGGCATAACACGATTTAAAATAATCACATATATCACTATTATCAGGGAATATCCATAATCACTATTTTTGATATAATTTATTTTAATTAATAATCATATTAATTTTTTCTACTATACCTTTAAAAGGTAGACTATGAATATGTATTGTGAGTCGTGTTTTTGAATTCAAAATTATTTGTGACTTTACTCAAGAAAGAAACTTTACAGAGACAAAAATTAACATATCTTGAAATTTGAGTTTGCAAATACTCCACGAGGACGTTATATTTCTAAAATAGTTGTATTATGATATTGTTTGAATTTAATTTTGAATGTAGACTATAATTATTCATTATTATTCAAGCTTATCTGTATTATAATAATTTTCTTGCATTACTTCTTGTGTTGCTCTGTTTTAGGATTCAAACTCCTTCAGTAACATTATGGAAAATATTAAATAAATTAGAAAAGACAAATATTCTTTTGATAGTATATTTTTATCTATATATATTTTTAATAATTATTTTAGAGTCTATTGTGATGTAAACATAATTTTAATTGTTTTTCTGTACAAAACAAAAGTAACTTTAAATATAACACAGCTTCTCCAATATTTGTTTTTTCATTAAGGAATAAGCAAATCCATTGATATACACAAAAAAAAATAATTTGCATATCCAACATGCGGTTCCTAGCCATATTATGCGTTTTGTCAATTAGTCATTATTAAATATTTTTTTGAAAAAATACACAACTATTATATATATGTAAATGTGTGTGTATTGGTTTCATTGATGTATACATATATTTAGAATAATTAATTTTCTTTATTTATTAGTACCAATTAATAAATGCTGACGATTTTGTTAATTAAATTTACTTATGGGTTATTTAAATTAAGAGACAACCACCTTTCTCTCATCTAGGTTTATATCTCTATGTGACAGTCAATTTTTATATTTATATCCAATTGTAAGGAATGTAGTTTTTTATAGCCAGATAAATAGTCGTATTATGAGTTACATTTGGTCTTATAATTTCAGCAGTATTATATCGCTTCAAACCATGCTGCAATCATTTGATATATTAAAAATTGTCAAATCAAACAATCATTTCGTTTATAAAGCTTCAGTTTGTGAACTTTCTTTTAAATAAAACTGATAAAAAAATAATCTTTTTTGTATTGCTTTTGTGTAAATAACTTTATTCATTTCAGAACCGATATTCAAAGTTATCGATTCTCAATATCCGTTTGCCTCAATGCGATTAAAAATCCAAGGATTTAAGCAACGCACCAATCTGTAAATTTTTGTATGTAGAGTGAGTTTTTTTAAATAATAAAGTACTCAGAGTGTCGACTGATGATTAATATATTTCAGCTTACTTGTAACGATGCTAAGATTGAAAATAAATATTGTTAAATAATAATTTTTAATGTATCAATTGATCTCAAATATTTATGTGAAATATAAGTACATTCATTTCACTATAAATTTAGCGGATCATATTTCAGACTTTATTGCAAAAGAGGTCTGTTCGAGCACGCAATGTGTTTGACCCATTTACGAGGTTTGAGCTCAAGTTTT
>JAAAKD020000109.1:3067353-3080822 GCA_010014825.2 Danaus melanippus
TGTCTTTATATTGTCGAGAGCGTCAAAATAAACCTTACCTTTTGCTGGCGCATTTGGTTGTTTTTGATATTTTAAGAAAGTAAATTTAGTTATTAATCTAAGTATTATAAATATATAAATATTAAACTAATATCTTAACCTATCCAAATGGTTTATAGACGAACTATAAAGGGATATAAGGGGGTTTTTAAAAGTAAGGTAAAATGATGACTAAAAATATATTGTACATATTTTTACAATTACAATTCATAATTTATAATGCATATATTTTATATCATGATATATCTCTTTGGGCGATGAATCGGGTAATACGATTTTGGACAAAGGAATTTATTAACACATTAACATAATTCAACAGGTAAATAATACCAAAATTTGCATTTACAAAATTTACCGTCTAAATGTATGTGTGATAATGTTTTAAAAGCGTTAGTGTCCATGTCATTAACTACATATATTATGGCAACCCACGCTTCAAAACTTTCACTACGAATAACGCCATAGCGTAAAAAAAAGTTCAACTATCATGTCAATCTTATTATATAACTAATAAGAATCAAGTTTGAATTCTTGTTATTGTGTTGCATTGGTATTGATATATGTTTAATATATACATAGAAAGCAAAGTTTAGATGTCATAAAACAAATCAAGCATGATATTCATGAAAATAATTTATTTTACAATGCAAAATAAGCTTTTTTACAGATTCAAAAGTGACAAAAGAGCAAAAGTGATGACCTATCTGATCGAAGTCACCCTCGTACATGGATATCTACAACATAAGGGATGTTGCAGATGCGTTGCCGACGTTGATTGTGGGAGAAGGAGAGAAAAGGTAGGAAAGGGGAAAGGACAACCTGCTCCTATAGACATTGGACTAAACGCAGCCATCAATAGCTACTTCACACCGATTTTCTGTGAGAGAGTGGTACTTCCCTGATCGAGCCGGCCCCTGTCCGACCTCAATCTTTTTGACCGCAGGTATTCTCTACCACCTATATGAGTAACAAATCCTTAGTATACACCATGAAAAACCAAATCATTTCACATATTTATTCCGATTTCTCTCCTCTTCAACCGAATTTTAACGAAATGAAGATGTTCGAATATTTCTTTGATTATTAATTTAATAATTTCTATATTTATTTAACAGCTAAAATAATTTTCAGTTTTTGTAATACAGTGCATATCAAACTTGATGTTTAAGATTCGGTGTTGGTTTTGGTTAATTAATATTTTAAATTTAAAAAAAATCTATAGGGTGAGTATTTTAGTCTCTGTGATCAACTCGCTTAAGTGCGGCAGCGATCACCGCATGGTAAGAGGCACATTGAATCTTAATATTGTGCTCGAGAGATCTCGCTTGATGAAGCCTACACTGCGTCCAGTACCTATCCAAATCCAAAACTGCAAAAGTTTCCAGCTCGAACTCCAAAATCGCTTCGAATGCCTAAATGGCGATGTGGACGAGTACAATGACGGGTTCGTAGAAGCTGTCCGTACGGTCGGGTCCCAGTACTTTAAGACCCGCCGTGCCAATAACACCAGAAAGGTCTCAGACTATACTCTCGCTTATGGAGGAAAGACGTGAGATGATTTTTCGTTCGTCAAGTGATGCTTGTCGATACCACCAGCTCAACAAGCGGATCTCAAAGTCTCTGAAGCGTGACCTACGTCGGTATAATACCGAATATATCGCAGATGCTATAGAGCGAAACAGAGACTTCAAAGTTTTTGCAAGAGATCTGACTGCTGGACATAGCCGGTTAAACAAGCTGAAGACTGACGATGGCAGAATCATATCGTCAAGGACTGAGCTTCTGAGGGAAGTAGAGACTTTCTATAGACAGCTATACACGTATACAAGAGAGCCCGCTTCCAATCTCGCTGACGATCCAAGAGCGAGATTAACCCGACATTACTCCGAAGATATCCCGGACGTCAGCTTGCACGAGATTCGAATGGCTCTCAAACAGCTTAAAAATAATAGGGCACCGGGTGATGACGGCATAACGGCCGAGCTACTGAAGGCGGGTGGAGAACCGATCCTTAGGGCCCTTCATAAGTTGTTTAATTCCGTCATACTCGAAGGACAAACGCCACAAGCGTGGCACAGTAGTGTGGTGGTATTGTTTTTCAAAAAGGGTGATAACACCCTGCTGAAAAACTATAGAGCCATCTCACTTCTGAGTCATGTTTATAACCTGTTTTCGAGAGTCCTCACGAATCGCCTTGCAGTCAGGTTAGACGACATCCAGCCTCCCGAACAAGCCGGTTTCCGAAAAGGCTGCGGCAGGTTATACAGAAGACCGAGGAATATAATCTACCTCTTTGTTTGGTGTTTGTGGACTATGAAAAAGCCTTTGATTCAATCGAGACCTGGGCTGTACTGCAGTCTCTCCAGCGGTGCCATGTAGATTACCGGTATATTGAAGCGCTGAAAGGTTTGTACGAAAACGCCACCATGTCAGTCCGATTACAAGATCATATCTCGAAACCAATACCTCTGCAGCGTAGTGTCAGACAAGGAGATGTTATCTCCCCAAAACTGTTCACCGCTGCATTGGAGGACATCTTCAAGGTTCTGGACTGGAAGGGGCTTGGCATCAACATAAATGGCGAGTACTTATCACACCTTCGGTTTGCTGATGATATCGTAGTCATGGCTGAGACCGTGAAGGACCTGAGTACAATGCTCGATGATCTCAGTAGAGCCTCCGAAAGAGTTGGTCTTAAGATGAACATGGAGAAGACGAAAATTATGTCTAATGCCCATGTAGTACCGACTCCTATAAAGATCGGAGACTCTACGCTCGATGTTGTTGACAGTTACGTATACCTGGGACAAACGGTCCAGTTAGGTAAGTCCAACTTCGAGAAAGATGTCAATCATCGAATCTAACTCAGCTGGGCTGCTTTCGGGAAGCTACGAAAAATCTTTTCGTCCAGAATACCGCAGTGTCTTAAGACAAAAGTCTTCGACCAGAGTGTGTTGCCAGTGCTAACTTACGGCACTGAGACGTGGCGACTCACGATGGGCCTTATTAGAAAGCTTAAGGTCACTCAAAGGGCAATGGACAGGGCTATGCTTGGAGTTTCATTGCGTGATCAAATCAGGAATGAGGAGATCCGCAGATGAACGGAAGTCACCGACATAGCCCGAAAACTTTCAAAACTAAAGTGGCAGTGGGCGGGGCACATTGCTCGTAAAACCGATGCCCGATGGAGCCAACGGGTTCTTGAGTGGCAACCACGAATCGGAAGTCGCAGCGTGGGTAGGCCCCCAACAAGGAGGACCGACGAACTGGTGAAGGTCGCGGGAATCCGCTGGATGCGGGTGGCACAAGACCGGTCGTCGTGGAGATCCTTGGGGGAGGCCTATGTCCTGCAGTGGACGTCTTTCGGCTGATAATGATGAGTATTTTAAGTTTACAAACTTTATTTATTTTCATTATAATTTTGTAATAAAAGAAAAATCTGTTTTTAAACGTTTGAGCCATTCGAGAATAACTGAATTAATATTCACAATGAAGTATTTTTCACTTAAGCCGATTAAGTTGATAACGCTTGCACCGTCGTATTTATTTGTGAATTAATGAGATAATGATTTAAAATGTTCAGATATACATAATATATTCGGTGATATTTATAAAATTTTAATATGCAGAAACAAAAACGGTGAGGTATAAAAACCATCTGCCATACTTGAATAAATCAAGTTATTGGAATAAATATGACGTCTAAAGTATAATACTTACTATTATGAAAATTAATTATAATGTTATATATTTGTATTATTTTAAGAAAAAATTAAACAATCAATATATGTATATATAGTATATACATATGTATGTAGGTATTTTAATTAATTTCACTCGGGTTCGTCTGATTTATAAAAAAAAATTCACGTGCTGATGATACATGTTAAGATAGAATAATAAGAAGTTAACTCGTTATAAAGATATCGTGTCGATAAGAGCTAACACAACAAAAAATATCACCGGAAATATTAATAAATAAAATGGACTGAACATATAATAAGAATTAAAATACAGTCAAGCTGAATATAAATAGGAATGTGATGCAGGTGATTAAAAAAGGAAGATGAAGAAATGATAGAAAAAAATTATAAGAGTATAATTGAACAGAAAAGTGTAAGACTAGGGAATACCCTGAAATTACTTGTGCTGAATACAACAAAAGTCAATAATAGATAATATTTTACTGGTATTAAGCACTAATAACATCTTTTAAACGTTAATAAGACTTCCTATTTTCATTGGTAGGAAAATAAAAGAAAGCAATTTTTACGGAAATTCTTCATATCGCTAAATTTCCCACATCAATACTTGCTATCAAAACTATAAAGTTAGAGACGATATGATCCCGTCCCGTTTTTAGTAAGGGTTCATTCAGTCTTTTTCCACGGAATCCTTGGAAGTGGATAATATCTCGTTAGTTATAAAACGGTCATAAATCAAGTTCCAATATTTTGATAAAAAAATACTTCGATCGCCAACTGTGTCTATATAGTTTGAACAAAGTTTTGTTTACTATTTGATTGTATTTTAGACAAAATTAAATATTTTTTATATAATTCTAGACTGGTTTTTCACAATTCCAATCATATTTTATTTACAAGAAAGAGCAAACAGGCAAATTACTGTAGCAATAATTTATATATAAATTTTTTTGTATTGTTTTAAAAAACATATTTTTTTAGAATTTATATAGAATTAAAAAAATACTATTAAGAATATGTTAATGTATTCTTAAGATAACTAATGATTTGCAATGTACAAATACAAAAATATATGTATGTAGTTTTTGTATTGGATTCTCTCCTAATTGAAATATCCTTGTCAGAATTTCCAAATGAAAAGAAATCAATTTTTTTTCTTTAAACTAAAGTTTAATCTTAATATTTTAAAGAAAATAACATAAATTGTAACATTTCTATTTCATAACAGTGTTTTATATTTGTTGGCTACAAAAAACTATACGCAATTGTTAATAATAATTTCAATGTTTAATTCATTCACATATATATTATAATTTGGCAGTGATTTGGCATAATCACCGATTTAATCAATTTGTGGCATGTTTAATAATGTAACTGTGAGAGAAAGGTTAATAAATTAATGTATTTAATATGAAATTAATTATTGAACAGAATATTTAATGTCAATATAATTTAGTAGTTCATTAAAAATGTAATTAATTTTGACATACATATAATTAAATTTTACATTTCTAAACACATTTGTTTTAAGTAGTAGACGAGCTTAATCTACTTCGCCTTGGTTCACACACTTATTACAGGAAATTAGAATCGACTCAAAAAGTACGTAAGATGTTCCTAGAATGTGTTTAACTACATCTCTCTTTTAAAAAATACTCTAAAAAAGTTGCAAGTTCTGTTGTATCTATCGACTTACATTTATATATAAAGAGGGAATTATTAATAATTAAAAGGTCTATAACCTAATATCTGAAATGAAAAAAAATACCTATTAATTTATAGCTTTCGTAATTCAATAAATATATTTTTGTTTATCCTTTAAACTTATATATATTTGGGATGATTGTGACTCATATTAAATAGTATTTTTATTTTTAACTTACATTAAATAATATTACGTGTTTGGCAATATCTATTATAAAACTGTAAAGGTGAACAATACTACACTGAAATACTCAAATAATTAAAAAATAAATACGAAAACTAGTTATAAATAACTTTCTAAAACATTATTTCTATTTCATTTTCATCAAAGCGGTTAGTTTTCTAAAAGAAATAAGCTCGCTTAAAAACAGTGAAATTTACGATACTTACAATAGGTGAATCAAGGTGAAATATTCAGTTGTAACAACAAACCAGCTTAGGGTTGAAGAAAATAAGTAAAGTGTAGATTTACCTTATTTATTTATAAAAAATGACATGTCTTTCTAAAAAACATTTGCATAATTTAAAATGTTATTAAAAAGATACTAAATATAATTTCAAATTATATAAACAATTACAAAGTTATTCACACAAAATCCACGAATATTATAACTTGAAACTGACACAGTAATTATTTAATAGGTATAAATTATTAAATGTCATTAATTTTTGAATACCATCCCAGACTGATATTATTTATACACAACCCTATACGAGTGAACGTGCAACGAAAACTGATGGCCCATCAACAACCACAGGGCTCGTATTTTGATTTTCCAGAATTGCGAAGTGCATTTATCGCGATGAGCAATGACGGTTGACGAAAAATATATGTCCAATGTGATAAAATTGACAATATTGATAAAAATATGCAAAACATTAGTTAAATGAAAATTATACGAAACTGAACTTAAAATGGTAAAAGACTTGATATTTCAATTTAGCTTTTATGGTCCTCTTATTTCTTCTAATTTCACAATTTCTTCTCCTCTTCTGTTTCGTGTCTTGGACAACATTACTTTTCATGTGGAATTGTAAGAATTTTCAATTACTTGTGGAACCCGATTGTGATACCGGTCCTCAATTATAATTTATATGCTCTCCAAGCACTTCACTTGAAAATATAAAAAATAGGTTAATTTTAAAGCCTGCATATTTGAGTGATATAAACAGAATATTTCTTTTATGTGATAAGTGGCAAACGAGCAGACGGCCTACTTGGTGGGCAGTGGTAACCGTCTCTGATATCTGCAACATCTCTGTTGCGGATGCTTTGCCAACCTTGATTTTTTAAAAATAGGGAGGGATGGGACTAAGGAAACGATAAGAAAAGTGGGAATAGGAAAAGGGCAACCGGCTCTGTCAGTTATCGGAAGAAATGCAGCCATCAAAGGCTACTTCACTCGGATCTTCTGCGAGAGGGTGGTACTTCCCTGGTCGAGATTCCCCGGCCAGCCCTGTTTGATCTGTAGTAACATGACTACAGCTAGGCTCTATCACCTACAAAACATAACATAGGTTATTTTAACAATAATAGTAAAGAGACGCTAAAAGTCTAAAATACCATTTAAATACAACAAAACATAGGTTTCGTTTAAATACTAGCTATTTAACAAACATGTCGTAGAAAAATTGTTATTTAAAACAGATCAATAACGTCATTATAAAAGCAATTTATTTGTAAAGTATCAGTGTTCACAAAACATTTCAAACAGTAACTATTTATTTTAAAACAATGACTGTTTTATAACAGAACTTTCATAATACATATCTATATTTCTAATCAGCTTTCTGGGGGTTTCATTTATCGATTAAGTTTCATGGTTGTACCTCAATTTGTATTTAAATTATTTTAATATAACAAAAGATATAGGTGGAACTGTTATGATTATAAAGTAGTTATAATAACGAATAAACAAAATACACTTTGATTTTAAATCGAACAAACAATCCTAAATTCTTAATCCTGTTATCTATAGTACACCCTTTACGATTTTATATAATCTTTTACCAGCTTTACTTTATCCACTAACTAATGAAATTGGCATCGTTCGTAGTTTAATCTTCTACATCATCTTTAATTTATAATCTTATTCAATGGCTTATTTTAGCTATTATTACTTTAGTGACTTCAATATTGATAACATTTTTGCATTTTGTGAGCCATTACAGTTGACAGTTTGACTGTCAAGGACTAAGGAGCTTTCATCGATAATTAATTCAAAAATATCTCTATTTAATTACTTAAAATCAAGGCCCGAATTCTTTATCAATTTCTTATTCGTCTTGTAATTTATTTAGCTGGTATCAGTTACCATAAAATGGACTCGTCAAGACCCGTTTAGCGTTCACCGAGGCATATAAAAATATACGTAACGAGAGAACTCCTAATGGTTGAACCGATGTTATTCTTTTACGGCGGCTTAGTCAAGCGTATTATTAGATACGATTTGAAAAATACTTTTTATTCGCTCGAATATTAATGAAGAGAAGTAAATCGTTTTAAGAATATTTAGCAAATATCAGAATCTCAAAGCGACTTTTTCATGGATACTTTTTATAAGAATATTTAAATAAATCGTTAAAATACAACCATTATCTACTGTTACTGAGACTTAATTAAAATTAACTATGAATTGTCCTTATTATTACTAGCAATTATTCTAATTAGTGAATTAACTAGTAAACAAGTAAAATAAAGTATACCTATAAAATTTTAATGAAGATTGACATATAATTTTGAATAATATAATTAAGAATTTCATTTGATACGTTTAAAACGCCTTATAATTTCACGTCATTCAAAGATACTATTAATATAAAAATACCCTTTAGGTTATATTATATAATCAACTTCACAAAAAAATAAAGCTTTAATATTCATTGAGGTTAAGTAAGAAAAGTAAGTTTCTTAAACAAAGTTTTCACACTTTCTTTGCAAAACATATCTGCATCCTTACGTATTCGGGGCATGCAGAAGTGCAACTTACATGCACACGTTACGACTTTGTTGCTGAGCAGTTAGTCCTAGCTAGAGGTTCTCCACGCCAGTTCTCATAAAAAGTAATAAATTAAATTATGAAAATAATAAGCAATGAATAAAATACATCTACTTACATAAAGCTCTCAAGCCAAAATACTTGGCAGGGAATTCAACATAATTTTAAAAAGTACAGGATCATAGACTAAGTCTCATTAGTTTTCAAAAGGGTTTTATATTAGAACTTCTTTCATAAATGAGCAATGAATACTGATATCCTTCTTAATGAATTAAGAAGGTTATCAGTAATCTTAATCTTATAATAATATACATATAAGGCTACCTGCATTTTTCAATAATGTTTTTTTTTTAGTTCACGCAGTGTCCATCAAGTGTAAAGTTTACCTTATCCTACAATTTAACAGGTAAATAAAAATTCTTATAAATGTGAACGTAATGATACCACATAATTTTATTCAGTAAGCAATTAAATAAACTATGTTTATGTCTGACAGAGTTGTACTTTTCTGCACTTTTATGATAACGTACGAATTCTTGTTTCAAGTATTTTTCTTCTACGAATATTTTAAAAAAGTTTCTGGATTTTATCTCTAGTTATAATTGGAGTACATATATACAATACTATTTTATGCAAAATCAGAAACGGAGCAATAAATAATAAATTTATTGAGAGTACAATGCTCTTATTTAATTTTTAATAAACTCAATAACTAAATAAATTAATCATATTGTCTAGCATTGAGAGCAACGACGAATATTGTTATAAGTACACGATCCTACTTTAATGAATCGTTATTGATTAGCATGTTTTGTTTACACGCTGTTGGCAATAAAATATAATTAAGCTTTTTTTAATTTAAACTAATGATAGTCGAGAGGTTGAACATAGAAATGATTTATAAATAATATATTTAATAACATCGTGGTGGCCCATTTGAGATGATAAAATAAATCATTGAAAAATAGATATATTACTAAATATTCAATAATCATATATTCCTGATGTACATAATTAGAAAGTAAAAAATAAAATAATAGAAATTAGAATAAGCTTATCGTCTCTCGAGGTATATTTATTTATTTATTCATGTACCAAAAACAAGTAACACAGAAAAAGAAAAGAATAACAAAGAAACAAAGTGATACATAGGAAAGTTTATCTCTTTGAGAGATCTCTTCCAGCCACCCTGGAGTGTGAGTGATAATTATGTTAAGTTACAGGTAAGGTACTTACATCTTTAATTTTGGTGACAAAGAGAATAATTAAATTGCGTTTTATTTATAACATTACATAAACATACTTAAATATACATAAAACTATAATGAACTACATATTAATTTACATAAATACAAATAATATATATATCGGCGCAATCAGCTTTAATGATGGATGCAACATGAAAACATCTTGAGGCTGTCTTCAATTATTATTAAAACTTATTGGTACTCTTAACTATTGTTAAAAGTAAAATGAAATGAGAAGCTGTCTAAAAGGAGAATAGAACTATGTTTGAATTTGATTATAAATATGACGTCTGGACGCATGAGAGCGGAGAGAGAGAGTGCGTACCATTGAATAATGTGATTATGAAGGACCTTCGAGAAATACAAGGATATTTAGAAGAATTGAAGTTTCATTTTAAAATATCATGGAACCTTCGTAAAAGAAGTGACATTAGTAACGTCAGCGAGGCTGGCGTCTCTTTCCCTAAAAACAATGAATGTGTAATAAATCCGATATATACATACATACATATAAAAAATAAAATACACAGATATATCTAATTTCTAATGTTGTGAAGAAACTGTAAGATAATATTTTTTTAAATCTGAATTTAAATGTATGTACTGAAATACAATTTTTTATAACATAGCCCGGAAGAGAATTCCAAAGTTGAGCAGCAACCACCGTAAAGGATTTTTTGTAGAAAGTACCATTATAAGGGGATATATCAAAAACTTTATTCAAGACACAAGATCGAAGTGGTCTTTCACGTGGTGCAGAAAACTTGAATCGTTAGAAAAGATAGGGTAGAGTTGAATGAATTAATATATTAAAAAGTGTGGTCAAAACATGTACATTACTGCGAAAACGAATCGGAAGCCACTTTAACTGACGTCTGAAATGGGAGACATGATCAAATTTGCGCAGTCCAAATATAAATCGAATGCATAAATTCTGAAGTCGTTCGAGTTTGTCAAGTAGCTCATCCGTAGCATCTAAATAGCAAACATCGGCGTAGTCGAGGAGAGGGAGTAAAAGAGATTGAGCCAAGATAGTTTTCGTTTTTAGTGGGAGGAAATTCTGCAATCGCTTCAAAGAATGAATAGAATGATGCAAACGTTTGCTGATATCATTGATATGTGCAGACCAGGACAGATTGCAGTCCAAAGTTAAGCCTAACTTATTAGATTTATCTACGTAACTTATGGGTAAACCATCATAGACTACAAAGGGTAGTTCACCAAGGTTAATTCGCCCTCTAAGCTGTCTGCTACCAATTATCATGACCTTAGATTTAGTAGAGTTAACTAACAGCCCAAATGAGTCAGCCCAATCTTTAATTAAAGCAAGGTCATTGTTAATTTTTCCAATGGCGTCATTTAATTCCTTCAGTGAGGCATGTCTTTAAATCTGCAGATCATCAGCGTAGAGGTGATAGTGTGAGGAAACAATTGCGGTAATCTGATTGATAAATACTGAGAACAGCAGAGGTGATAGAACGCTGCCTTGCGGTACTCCAGCAGAGAGTCTAGTCCAGTCAGAGTTACTCACCTCACAACGTATACGTTGTTGACGGTTATAGAGAAAAGAATGAAACCAATCAGTCGCAGAGGAGGAAATGATAAGAGAGCGGAGGACGCCCAGCAATAAGTCAAAGTCCTCTGAATTGAATGCGTTACTAAAGTCGAGTAAAGTGAAGACAGTAAGCTGTTTGTTGTCCATTGCGATTAAGGTATTAATTTAAGGGTTGCAACACTTCTCCAAAATTTTGTTTTTTGATATGAGACTAAGATTGAAATACGTATTGATAAAAATTCTCGTTATTTTATAAAATCAATAAACTATGAACATTTACGTGATTACAGTTCAGATCACAGTTTTAGAGTTGGTTAAAATGTATTAAGGGAACTACTTTTTCCTGACGACTACATTTAGCTTTACTATATATTACTTTTAAAATCCTAACGGATATAATTTTTTGTATTATGTTTCATTTAGTTTGGATCCCACGAAATAGCAATAACATTTGTGAGAACAGCTTTATATATCATTTTATAATTTTGAATTTTTTAAATACTATTTTTACTTTATTATAATGTACCTGCAATCATATAATATTCTTTTAAAATAATATAAACAATTAATTTAACCGGTCTATTAAAAATCACGTGAACTTCAGGATGTAACTATAAATAGGGAGAGTTAATAAATATACAGATAATATTATGTAATAAATCTTGTAGAAATAATTTCACCTTAAACATTTTATAGCTGCAAAAAAAAATTATACCAGCAAACTGGAATAATTAGCACTAAATACACAAAGAAAGATCGTCGATACGATTTTTATTTGTACCTGCAACTTCCATAACATCGCTATGCAATTCCTTTATTTGTATGAATGTGAACCAATTGACGTTTAGATTAGTACATATCAAAGAAAAGTCTTAGAGACAAAATAAAATTTGTAGTGGGAATTCCTATATTTGGAGCCTTCTTCTTCTACCTGGCAATTTCCCAGCTTTAGCCAGGGTCTGCCTTACATGTTGCGAATAGTTTTGGCTAATTATTTTTACGACCGGCCGCCTGCCTGACATCAGCCCCCTTGGGGAATGCATTAATCAGTGATGTCTAAATAGTCTTAGAAAGTACATATGACTCTGAAAAATCACATTGGTACTTGCCAGGATCGAACCCGCGCCCTCATGCATGAGAGGCGGGCCTTTTTTAACCACTGGGCCACCACTGACTAATAAAAATAAATTTGGAGTCTAATAAGATGGAATTCAAAGTGATTTTTCCATAATCATTGGTGTTCCTTCATGTTGTATCTGCGATAACAATGATATTGATCGTAACTGAAAGTATGTATAAGATTTTAAGTATCAAATAATATCTGATTCAAATATGAGTAAAAATTGGTCAGCCCTAGAAAATATACTTTCATACGTTCTTATATTGCAAGTTAAATAAAAGCTTGTATAAATAATGTGACATCTTATCATCGAAACTTAGTCTCATCAATCAAATCTTTCAAACAAAAGTATAAAGGGCATCAATCTTCAGATTGTAATTTACATTTCACCGACGACTATTTGAATATTAGACATTCTAAGAGTGAAGAAAAGTGACCTCACTGTGAGACTCCCGTGATCTTATCTAATATAAAAAATACAAAAAAATATTTGAAGCTATTATATGGAATCAATTGTTTTCTCACAGACATTAAATCGACTGTTGTCGAACTTTTACACACTTGAATATGATTTCAGGCAGGGCAACATTCTCATACATTTCATATGCATATATGTACATACATACATACGACTTAGTTATGAATTAATTTAATAAGTTATGTTAAATTATATATTTCATTATATTTGAAACTAGTGAATATAATAAATAAAATACAATATCGCGTGAAGTCAATAGTCATTTCATGAAATACGTTAGATATAACCAAACCAAATAATTTCATATCGATATTTTCAACACGACTCATCAAATATTCATTTATTTTAAGAGCAACTGTATCTACTTCCATGCATATTAATTTTAATACTGAGACAGAATTACATCAATTCATTACTCCCCAAATGCTTTGCCATACAAATATTCAAGCTTCAGAATCTAATCGAAATACTTTAATTATTTTTTAATACATGTAGAAGAATATTTTTTGTAACGTTGTAAAATCTAAAATTATATATGTACTTCAATAATAGCAGGTATACGGTGAATAAACTTAGGATTTCATAAATCAACTTCATGATACTTTAAATGTCAAAGCAAAAGT
>JAAAKD020000109.1:3094681-3105362 GCA_010014825.2 Danaus melanippus
CGTCTTTAGCCGTGCCCGTACGTGACACGGTAGCCCTTGCCCACTTATCGCAGGTGTAGGGCGATGTGCCTGCGCGTCGTTTATCGGCGACGCCCTAGCCGTACCCAGTCCTTTCACTATGCCGTTACCCATAAGAGTGGCGAAGAGTGGTTTTAACGGAGCGACTGCCGTCTGACCTCCAAAACCCCGTTCTACGGGTAAAACCAAGAAAGGATAAAGATAGAGAGGAGGGAGAAGGGTTAGGAATGGGAATAGGGGGAGGTACAGGACACCACCTTCATGGACTGGAGATAAAGGTATGAAAGTGGTGGCTCGAGGATCCGGGGTCACGTACCAGTATGCCCAAAACCAAATATCGGAAAAATACTTAGTAGGGCACCCTCTGAAACAACCAGGTGTATATAGTATTCCGGTATATATTGTTCTCGCGTTGCTTGCCACACAAATCTTCTTGAAACTCGGTCGTATACTTTTTCAAGATCAATAATTGCGAAATGAAGGTCTTCTTTGTTCACACGATGCTTTTCCATCAGTATCCTCACAGAATGAATAGCATTTATTGTTGTTTTTCAATTTCAGGGTATGAGTGGTTAGTTTTATGCCCCTGTAATTACTAACCAAAGTAATGTCACTCTTGTTTCCGTAGAACGATACAAGGTAGCTTTTCCGCCAGAATTCTGGAATTATGTTGCTCCTCATAATTGTGGTAAAGATTCGAGTGAGCCATGGGCCCAAGAGCCTTCCAAGGATTTGCAGAAATCTCATCAGAACCCTGCGCTTTTTAATTCTTTCATTTTCTGAACGGCCTGCTTTACTTAATAATTTCAGAGCTTTGTCAAGACTTGAAAATCACCTTCTTGTTTTTAACAGCTTCCTTAATTTTTTTTCCCACCAAGTAGGTTCTTTGCTTGTACTGACACCACCTCTTGACAAGCCCAATATAGCACTAGCTTCACTTCTGCAGAGTTCTTTCAACTTTGACCACATTGTGTCTGCGTTAAGGTAATGTGTTTCCAGTTCTCGTGCCAGGTACTCAAGAATGATATCGATAAGAAGTTTGCAATTTGGGCTAGAGAGTTCTTTTCATTTTACTTTAGGTGTTCTGTCCCTTATTGTCTGAGTGGGCTTAGGCAGTCTGAGTACATCCACTAAAAACCTATGTTGTGATGTCAATGATTCACCGGGTATTACTTTTGCAATACCTGAAGAAGCTTCTCGTTTTACTGTTTGTAAGTTTGTAATTTATTTGCGACGATTTTTCTCCACTAACATAAGTTACTAAATAAGTGTTCTTCTTTTTAAATAGTGTGTTGACAATTGATAAGTATTGTCTTAAAGCGAATTCTAATATTTATTCCCCTCGCTTATTTAGAATGCTATATCCTTATCCTCCATGAAAATCCCTGCATGTGCTGTTGGCTACTTCCACACGTCCGTTCAAGTTTTCCATAAGGAGCTTGGTTTCGTTTTCGGGTATATTCACCATCAACTCATCCCATTATTCCCAAAAAGCTTCTTTAATAAGCTCGCTATAGCCTACTTGGGGTGCATAGGCACTCACAATATTAAGTACTGGTTGATTATCCATAGCTAGTTTAATCGTTATGATACGTTCTGACCTTCTCTCAATGTTAACAATTCTGTTTCTAAAGTATCTGTCTAGAATAATGCCAACGCCATTCTGTTTGTTATCCTTGTCATGACAGAGTAGTTGGTTCCCTAAGCCTATGGTTTTGGAACCATTTCATTTCGTTTCTTGTACGCAGCAAATATTAATTAACCTCCTGTTATAGGTATCTGTTAGTTCGTGATTAATATTTTGATGCGAATGACTGTTCTTGTGCGTACCGTAACTTCGGGAATATTATGTAGTATTATTATAGCCCTAGTATTACGCCCCTTTTCATTTTCGTTAACTATCATGATAAGAAGAATTTGTTTTGCCTATGTAGTTTTCCGGCCAGTTTCCACTTGACGCCAAGGTTGTGACCGTTGCTAGCCGGGGAGACGCAGTTGGCCGTCTATAGGCTCTTTCGCCGCCATCCATACTGAGCGCTCCAACCTATATGCCCAGCATACCGACAGCCCCTCCTTCAGATATTCCAAATAAGCCTAGCGGTAGGGTTTTTTAACGGAGTTTTCTACTCCGGAACGAAAATAATAAAAATAATCATGAAAAATGTTCTGAATGTATTAACGTAAAATGGGTCTACAATCAGTGATCTCGGATACATACATCTTTTTAATCTTAAAAATTTTCTTTGGAATACAAGAATTGGAAATTTTAAACTGATGTTGGTTTAGGGCTGCAACCGACCAAAATAGACCACTGGCTTTTATAACCGGCGAGCCAGTCAAAATATCCGTATTTTTTTTTATTACTCTGTGGTAGATTGAATTTATTATATCATTAGTTTATAGAGTTTTATATCTCACATTTAAACTATTAATATTCTGGAGGATACGGAATCTGAGCTAGCAAAAAATTTAATTTAATTAAAATGAAAATCTTTAAAAATAAATAATTATTAATAAAATAGTATATTAATATACTCGTATAATATTCAAAAATAAATAAAAATAAAAACGGGTGTTATTAATTATTATAGACAAATTGTTTGAACTATATAGAAGTAATTATAAGTTTAACATTCGAAGTGTGCAATATAATAAGTATTTTAATTTTTTTTTATGATTCTTATTTTACACGATTTCATAGTGAATAGATCAGTACAGCAGTTTTATTATAACCCTCAAATGTAGGCACAGTCTATATAAGTATTTTGTTAATATTTATTTATTTATTTTATTTAATATTGAGGAACATTTCAATGAAAACGTTTGTTATTTAGACGCCTCGCGGTCACTTCATGCGATATTTCACGTACTCCCACTCATTTTAATAATAAATCTCCAATGTCTAAATATACACGAGTTATGGCTAAAAATAAATTCTCATTTATTTGAGCTTATTTCTCAGTATTTTTATGAACGTGTTTTATGCCCTTCTCAAGGATTTCATATTGTATTATTTAATAAAGCTAAATAAATAAAGATTAGACCTTAGAGAGAAAATTTTGTCTAAGACTAGATTTAAATCTATTTTATATAAAATACAAGGATATTATGTGTAAAGTTGAAACAAAAACAATATTTTTATAATTTTTTTATATATTTATAGCTAATTGTAACGTTCGTTTCTTTTTACAATGAATATTTAGAGAATTGAATTGCCAATAAATTTTAAGTAAAAATTATATTTTTTTGTATTTGTTCCTAATGTCATGAACGTTTCGCACATGTCGCGAAATGTTTCACATGTTAAAATTGTTAGGGTAAAAGTTAGAAATCAGTTTCGAATTTAGTTTTGAAACTTCATTGGATAAACATTTAAATATAATTACTCTAATCCTTTAAGTTTTATATTTATGAGAAGTCGCATATCTTTCTGAAAGACATTTCATATAAAAAGGGATTATATTCTAATAAAATTTTAAAGCATTCGATTATGAACTATAAAACCCTTAGCATTAAAACTTGACAGATATGAATGCCCAGAGGTATTTAAGTCTGAGTTAGATAAAATTTTATTACAACGATATATATGATCGTGGAAGTAAAAATATCATTTATATATTTAGACAAGCTTATATATATTTACGTATTTATACAAGCTTATGAAGTCATTAAAATCATTATCATCAAAGTGGTAATGTGACCTAATCATACATAATGAGAATCGTATTATACTTAATATATGAATACTTTAAGTTAAACTTTGTATAATTATATTTTATTAAAGAATAAAGAAATGTCATGATAACACTTAAATGTTCTTGTTAAATGTACTAATTCAAGGGTGTTTTTTAAAGCACAAATTTGGCACATTCTCATTCAAATAAATGTATTGGTGAATAGGACGAAAAAGATAAACTTCTTTTTGTACCTATCGTACCATAAATTCCTCTAAAGTCACAGGAGCCACTAGAAAATAACGAGCCACTAAATTTTCACTGCAAGATAGCTATAATACACACAGATTCATGCACCAGTGACTTTGGTAAACTTATATGAAATCTTAACTTAAAACCTCAAGATATAACTTTTTTTTGAATGAAGATTATATAAAAGGAATTAATAGTTTGTTATAGAGATCTATGGGAGAATTTATAAATTTTTACAGAGACAATATTACTTTGATATTTTTTTGTTTTTATTGTCATAAAATGTAGAAGCAAAACTGATATGCTATTATAAAGTAGTTGATCTTTCTCATAAATGATATTGATGTCTATAGTGGTGTTGAAATTTTCTACAAATTCTTTTTGAGTGTGTGTCACACAGTCACCCCCCGTCTCACACCTGTTACCCGGGTCCTTGTGAACTAACATTTATTATAGCAACAATAAAATTCACAGCGATTGGAAAGCAACAACTCCACTTCCTTAAAGAAAACTCCGTTTAACGTAATTTTTACGAACTTTTTATTTAAGAAATTGTAGTTTCGTTCATTTTGTCTTTTAACGAATATGAATTTATTTTGGTTAGTTATAGTTAAAATATTTATTTGTAATAATTGTTATCATTGAATTTAATAATCTTAGTTATATAAACAGGATTATCATGTAAGTTAAATTGATAAAGAAATATTTTTGCAATGTATGAAACTTGCTCTCGAACAAATACATCTTTATTCTTGAACAGTATATTTGTAACAGTAATGGAACCACATTTTTGTTCTTATCTTATGTTTATCCGAGGAAAAGGCATTATGTTGGAATAATAGGGCCATCTTATATACAAATCACCATAATAAATTTTATTAAGTAATATCATAAACGTAACAAAAGTTTTGTTATATAAAAATATATGTATCTTGTAGTCTCAAAAAAAGTCTAAAGTACATATAAAAATAATTGATTCCAATCAAAGAAATCAAAATGTCCTTGGTTTTATTAAATTAATATAGAATATGTCATATATATTAAAAATTAAAACAAGTCACGAAAACAAGAATAGTTACAACCAAGAAAAAAAGGTTTTCATTTCTTGTAGTTGTAAATGAAAACTATAATAATCATAATAATCATATTATATCATTTGTTGAATATTAAAAAGTAATGTAAAAACAAAATAAATAATGGTAATATTTAAGTATATGTATAATTTTATTATAGTCAGTTTATAAATGTTGTAATCACACCAAACTTTATTGAAGTCGATTTTTATACAGCTTTTTTAATCATGGTGTGATTGATATAGGGAACCCATGTGAAATTTGGTTTAATCATTTCTATAGAAAGCGAAACACAATAAGTAAAATATTTGTATGATTATATTTACCCTTTTGGCGACTTTGAGCTTTGACCTAAAGCCTTGTCACAATTCACTCAATTTTACCGGAGGAAAACCAATATCCGCATATATTAAATTTGAGTGTACAGGAAAAATATTTATTGGAATTTCTTTAAGGTTTTTATTGATCAAGTAAACTATATTATATGAAGTCTTCAAACAAAACACGATGTTTTTGAAGCATTTAAAAATTATTTTAAGATAAAACACCTTCAAAAACTGTATCTCTTAGAAAATGTGTACATATGTCGTCTATCCAGTATTACTGAAAATTCTATGAATTTTATTTTGAAGATCGTTTTTATGTTTCTACAACATTTAAAGTCACTTTAACATCGTTTTGAAATACATGAAACTCTGTCGTATAAAAGTGTTCAATTACTAGTAAATTGAAGCCAATAAAGAGAAAGTCAAAGGAAAAATAAAACATCTTTGTTAATGTTGGTATTTATCGTTCCCAGGGGATTAAAATTAATAAACCTAACTAGTTTTATGGCTTTAAATGCATTAAAACGTGCTGTTTAAATATTTAAGCGGATTTAAAACAATATGTGCATTGAGTGAAAGCCAAAATATTTGAAAGTTTGGCTAAAATTTCGCAAAAAGGAAAAATGTTATGGTGTTGAAACCTTTTGGACATCTCATAATTTTCTTTTAACTCGCAACGCAAAAAATATGTATAAATAAGCTTCAGTGGGAACTTTAATCTACAGATTTTTTTCTTGACACATTATTATTTGTGAAGAAAAGGTCTATAGTTACTGGATACTAAACATTTATAGCAAAATAAAAATAGTTTATAGGTCTCCTTACTTAGGCATATTCGTGAGAGTGCAAGAAAACAAACGGGAATGAATATATAAAAATAGAACGACTTTAGAATGAATTATTTGACATCAATTAATAGTAATTGTTATCTGCTTTCATATATTATTCTAAATATTCCCAAGAGTGTTATTCTATATAGCATGTAATATTTTATATAAGCGTATCGAGTCTGACGACAAAATTTGCTAAGTTTAAGTAACTATTTTAAGTACAGCACGCTAATATCATAAAGAGTGAAACTTTGGAACGTAAGTTAAAAGTATTGGACCGAAAGGCGATTACTACGTTCAACCAAACAAACTTATCATCTTCATAATTAAATAATTTCCCTTCTTTATTAAAAACTTTATACTTTATTAACATAAGAAAATGTTATTTTAAAATAATTTTCAATAAATTAGAACATATCATTAATATCATCTTAAAAATATGCTTTTAAAATTCATAAGACATTTTGATAAGTTACAATTGACCCAAAATTTATTTAACAACCAATTTTTTTTTATTATTATACAACCGTGTTCAACAGCAGACGATTTTCATCATAAATCGTTTTTACTATTATTTTTCCAAGTAAATATATTTCCAAATAAAATTTATTAAAATGAAAATCATATTAGTAGTAGTCTCGTCTCGTTTAAAATGACTAACAATTTAACCCTAAAGTAAACTAATATCATAATGGAAAAATGATTAAAATGAAATTTAAGATACCCTCTTATGTTATGTGCTGTTATTATCAAGAGATATTCGTTGACAGATGACGTCGCCCCACTCATCATCCTAATGACACTTTTGGGTATACTCGTATCCAACGGCCTGTACCAACGTTTGATAAATTGACGCAGATAAGAATTGGGAGCTGTATTTGTAGTAACAAAATTCATTGTTGCTTACTCATTTATGAACATGTTTTCATGACACGTTTATTTTTTTCACAACACTTTATTATTGTCACGTCAAGATTATACTGTGAATATTTTGATATTTATACTGATATCATAACAAATTACTTTATTTGCAACCGGAGGATGCAAAAATTAGTTTCGAAGTATTTACTAATTTAAATAACAATAGTAATACTATTACTAATTTATAATAAAAAGGTGGGGAAGGTACAAAGTGTAATAATTGATGCTTATAGTAGTTGCAATTAATTTGATATGACTATAACTTCATCAAAAATATGAAAATGGAATCTTTAGTAAACGAAGAAGAGACGAACGGACTAATAAATATTTCTTTCAAAAATTTGTTTTGTAAATGTAATTTTATTGAATTCTTATATCTATTAGGTTTTTTCAAAGTGCTTAAAATACTGAACTGAATTTTTACAGAAATAATTTAATATTTCTGATAAAACTTTTTAATCCAAAACACTGAAGGGTCAAATAAAACTAATTTTGTGGACATAATATTTCATCGATAATTAACGTAAGTATCGTATCCAAGTAGCGTTTATTTGGAGTTAAAAATCGCTGGATCGCAAAGTCAGTACTACACTGGACGTGACCAGCGATTATCTATTTCGATGTAATGCAAGATGTCTGTAAAAACGAGTTAAACCACTGAAATCTTTTCTATTCCATAGAACTGAGAGGTCTTTTAGTTATAACATTGTTTCAACTGACAAACAAATGCCATGTCTTAAAGGTTTCTGGGAATGAAACTGTATATTTCTTATTTTGTCAAGTAAAGCTAGTTTATATTAATATAAAAACCGTAGTTTAAGCTGTTCACAAAACATACTGTCTTCAGTCAGCTTACATGAGAACAAAATGTTATTATATTAGTTACTCTGGATAAAAGAAAATTTTCCTCTTATTTTGACAAGAGATAGAACCCTTACAGATTTACTCCCACATTACTCTTCGAGTCTATATAAATAAAAACATCATATTTTCTTACTTTTGCCTCATGTCCCGGTCCGGTAATGCAAGTATGACCAGGTTTTAATGAGGAGCACGAGATAGCAGATTTGTTGTAAAGAGGGAATAATTTATGTAGCCCGCGATAACCCAAACGTGTGATAGTATATCTATTTTTTCACGTCTATGACGCCTTAGGATTTGCCCTTGCCTGTATCTTAGCTTCAACTTCATTCAAAGGGCTGAAAGCAAGGGCATAAGTCAAAATATTTACCTAGTAGGCAGCAGCAGGAGGATTAGTCGAGTGTCGATGAAAAATACATCAGCTGTATTAATTTAACTATCTGATTATCGATTCATGAGATACAGCTTACTCACTCAGCTAGCTCACTAATTTCAGTGCTTGAACCTACATATAAAGTTCGAAAAGTGAATGCATTAAGAAATAAAAAAATCAAATACCCTTCTTTTCTCCCCCTTTGGAGGGGAGAGGGGAATTTCCAAAAATTCTCTCTTACTTATATTTATAGCTTACTCCCCTCAACATATACTCATGCAAAATTTCTGCTCTTTGCAACCAGTAGTTTTGTGTGCATTGTCTTTCGGTTAATCATTCAGTCCTTAGTAACTCAATAATTTTATATAAGTTATTTGGAATATTAACTGATTTTCATACATAATATAAGTATCAGGTTATATATTATAATGAATTTTAATGAAATGTTTATAATCATACAAACAATAGTATAGCATATTTAAAAAAAATGTTTTTACAGCAATCGTTCGAAAATAAATTTTCTCAGTCCTACAAACGAAAATGACGTGATTCATGCTCAGCAATAGGTATTTTGGGCCAAATCACCAGAAAGGTTTTTACCCGGGATTTCTGGATGCCTAGAGTACAACTTTGCTGTCGAACAATTTAAAAGATGCAAGGAAAAGCGAGCGGCAAATTACAGTTTGTTGGATAGATTTAGTGAACGCGTTCGGGTCGATACAACATGAATTAATGCTATTCGCACTAAGATAGTAAAACTTTCCACCCCTAGTTAGTGATATGATCGCGTCTTATTACTCAAAATTAAGGTTTTCTATAATAACCAAAGAAGGCCCTTCAAAAACTTTGAGTTACAATGTGGGACTATTTCAAGGCTGTTGTTTATCTCCAATAGTATTTAATATTGTAATTAATATCTTAGTGGATAAATTAATCACCACCGAGAAAAAAAATGGGGATATAGGTTCAGGTTTAAAAATAAATATCCATTTGAGCCTTCGCTGACGATCTCGCAATACTGACACGTAACCCCAAACACTGTCAAGTTCTATTGGATGATGTGGATTGATTCTGTGAGTGGGCGGATGGATTGAGGACAAAAGCAAGTAAATGTCACTGTCTGTGTCTGGGTAAGCGGAATACAAGATACACCTCATACGATCCGGGACTATCGATAGGAGGTCAATGCGTTTCTACGGTTACGGAAACTGCACCATTTAAATTTCTCGGTCGTAAGATTGATAATATAGGTCGTACTCCATCTTTAGAAACAATAGTAGCTAGCTTTTTAAACGATGTCAACAAGGTAGATAGTTAACAGATCAGTAACGTTAAAAAGCTTGGTTTTACGATAATTACTTAACTTCAAGTTTAAATTGGCCTTTCCTCGTCTATGATTTTAATAAAACCCTTTTGCCAAAGTTAGATGCAGGCGCCATAAAGATGTTGAAGTTGTGGCTCGGGCTCGCGTAAACGACTTTATTTAGGAGTCGCAATAGTTTTGGGATGAGTCTAAAAAGGCCATCGGAGCTCCATAAACACCCAAGAGTTTGCAAGAGATATATCCTGGGGAAATTCCCCGGAGACGTCGTTATATCGCTCCCAAAAGACAGATGCCCCAGAGCTAGAGTCGCGACTTCAATTCCATAGCAGTTTATGATAGGAGCACAGAGTAACAGATAGCCAGACAACAAAGGGAAATAACCACAAACGAGCGGTCAGTGGGTTTTGTGAGAGAAGGCACTAGGTTTATTAAATCAAACGTTAATCCTTGCTCTATCCTTAAAAAGGCTTTGGATTGGACTATAATGAAAAATACGTATGAGAAACAGTACAAAATCCCCGAGAATATTTCCGCGTTGGCCTCCAGACCAGACATATATTTGTATTCGCGAATTTTAAAGCGCGTTGTGATGATAGAGCTTACGGTTCCTTGGGAAACCAACATCCCCAAAGACCATACCATCAAGGTCAATAAATATTACGAGCTCACAAACGATATAACTTGAAATATATTCGTCGTGGATTTGTACGCTGTAAAAGTGGGAGCGAGAAGTATAACGGCTAAATCTCTCTACAACCTACTAAAAGACTTGGGCCTTTCCAGAACTAATAGCAATTCATCTTTGAGCGTATTTCGAAGGCAGCCCTAGTAGGTTATTTTCAAATTTGGATAGGTAGGGAGAGGAGCTTGGACGGTGGAGGTGAGCGTTTAACGCGAGTTAGATAGGGGCCCTTTTAAACCTATACCTGGGTCGCAAGTCCCAGGCACTGTTAAAGCTCTTCTCCCTGCAACACAACGGACCCGGCACCCACACGGTGAATCTATTGAATGATAAGAGGTTTCGTCTCT
>JAAAKD020000109.1:3105462-3124390 GCA_010014825.2 Danaus melanippus
TTTTTTACCATAAAGATCATATTCTCACGAACAGTTGTCTCTTGATCTTTTAACATAATATATTACATACTATAAAATATACAGTGATTTGATATATTACACCAATATAAAATAAAAATTATAATCAATAAACCCTAAACATATAAAAATCACTATAATAGTTACCACGAAAATATTTTATGTACAATTAATTCAATAGTCAGTTTTCCAAATAGTTGTATAATCCTTTAGACTTATAGGCTGTTGTAGAAACCTTTAAAAATCCACCGATTAAAAATTAAATCTAAGAGCAGCTTTAATTACTTCTTGCCTTGAATTACAAAATGTAACTATTGCAGTCTCATCGTAATTTTGCTTTTACAACCTTTACATTATGTCTTGTATTTTCTGAGAAGATTTACCATAGTTATAAATATATCTATGTATATATATATATATATTTCACATTTGGAAAGAAGAGATTTCAATAAACAGAAAACATAACAACTTTTCGAAAAAAGCTGATATTTTAACGGGTGATTTTTTCGATTGAAAATAAGGCTGATTTTTCGATATTATTTCAAAATAAGCTGAAAAAATAAATATTTCTAATCAAATACATTACAGTATACAGTGTATTTGGGACATAAAAAGGTAAGTTTTCATCAAATTTTGTAACAAAATATTGTTTTTGTAAAAGGTACCAATAAAAAACCAAAAACTTAGTTTTTTGAGTATTTCACATAAATTAGGTTATTAAAAATATGTAAATATAAAAGTTTTATATCTTTTTAATATCTTCAACTTTGTCATATAAGATTTTTCATTAGGAATTTTAGTTTTGCCGAAAATTGAGAAAACCCATTTTTTCCCCCTAATAGCCACCCCCATACCCTTCCCGACCTCAGATCGCCCGTAAATTATTATTTTTCCTTTAATTTTTATAATACTTCCCTCATTTTATAATGGGTTACATCCTACTATATATTTTTTTGTTTTAAAACCTATCGACACTGGTCTATTAAGCTGAGCTTTGCATTTATATGAATGAAAGAAAGGGAGAGTTAGACAACAAACTTTGTGAAAATAAGTGCTATTATAAACATATTTGCTGAAATTATTCTATATTAAATATAAAATAAGTAAAAGTTATAAAAGCCAGTTGTTAATATTATGTTTATAATGAAAAATATTAATTAATACAAAGGGTGAAGTGCGGAAGGTGCGGGGCGGAGTAAGAGCAGTATAAACCGGTTTAAACCTAGAAAAGAACGTGGCATTCAAAAGTTTGACATCACACCTACACTATCCGTGTGCACTCACACAAATGCAAAGCTCAGCTTATACCTCGCGCACTACA
This sequence comes from Danaus melanippus, assembly GCA_010014825.2. NCBI lineage: Eukaryota > Metazoa > Arthropoda > Insecta > Lepidoptera > Nymphalidae > Danaus > Danaus melanippus. Next base: position 3,106,802 of record JAAAKD020000109.1, read on the forward strand.
TCAACATCAAACCCTCAAACTGCCAGTAGTCAATACGACTTTCAAGTATTTTCCTCCTATCAGATAAGTGACACCTTAGAATATAACGTAAACTGCAGTTTCATATTATTGTAAAAACAAAAAATGGATATACGTTTCAATATTAATTTATATATTCGAAATCACATATTATTTTATGTTCTTATGTTATGATTTATATAAAAATGAAGTAAGATTACCGAAACAACTTTTTTATATTTTTTTCTTGGTTGTGCTCACTTTCAGTTCCCTTTTTCCCTATGATTAATGGCTCTATTTATATTACGAGTATTAAATGTAATTAGAACTATTTTTAGAATTAAAAACATCAAACTTCGCACACTACATATCATGCTGAGTGGCCTTGAATTTGTCTACTAATCATAAAGTGACTGTTTAAGTTAAGTTGCCCAGCATCTACAACATCCTCGAGCGATTTGTACGTTAGATACCTAACGAAAAGGTGGGACAATTAGTGTCCCACACGGAAATAAGGTAAATAGCCAGCATATAGTGTTACAGATTTTTTGACCCATCCTCAGATTTGTGATAAGCCCACTACCTATCGGTTAATATGATTTAAGTCAAAGTCAATTTGTCAAGGTGTTGGAAGAATCAATATAAGATGGATATTTTTTTATATAACGCCTAAAAACATGTCTAAAACAGAGGAGAAAATTTCTCATAATTAATTAATGGAGTTTTGGCAAGCGCGCACGAACTCAAATATAGAAATTTCCATAAATCTTATCACGATAGGAATAAAATAATTCAACTTGAAAAACAACACATAAGGATATAACTATTTATTATACCTAATAGATCAATTCTATAGTGAAATTTTATATGAAACATAATATTAACAATATTCATACTTCCTTTTTCCAACGACAAAAAAGGTTTTATTTTTTTTTACCTTTTACTCTATTGTACTTGGAAACTATTTTTTCTTTGGATAAACGTAATCGTAGCAAGAATTCCGCATCAGTCGTCTATGTTTAGGAAACTATAAAAAAAAATTATGCAGATGTCCCCTTTTCTTGATTAAAATTAAAATATATAAACAGCCAAGTTTTATTTTATCCTTTTTGTGGGTAAATAAAATATCTGAAGGGAAAGGACGGACAAAAGGATATGTTATTTTTAAAGTAAATAAAAAATATATATTATAATCATGTTTATTTTTAGCTTTGGATAATAATTGTTTAGGTATTTGATTTTTATAATTAAAGTTTAATGGAAATAAAAATAAAGAAATTCTTCTTCAAAATTGAAAAAAAAGTTAACATCATCAGTTTTGCCATACCAGGTCGAGCAAAGCGAATAATGATTAGAGAAAGCATTTTAATCTACACAATCGTCGCAAAAATATGAACCACGTCCCGAATGTGAATAACAGGTTCATGTGTCCACTCCTGGCAGGTTCTACATTGTATCCAATCTTCTCTCGGCAGGTCAACATCTTTTTATTTCCATACAGTGCCCAGGTAAAATATCACAAAATTTCCCAAGGCTTTTTTGTTTGTCGTTGTCTTTTCACACCGGATGGATTTGGAGCGTCGATTGGAGTTTTTCTTTTTAACAATTAAAACTTAATTAAAAAAAAGTAGTCGTTTTGCCTGTCTGGTAATTATATATCATAATCTTAAATTATTAAAACCTATAACGATGTCCAATAATTATATATTCCATTTATTTATTTTTTATTTGCAACGTCCTTACCAACATTAAAATAATTTCTGTATACTAATGGTTAAAAATTAATATTTTTTGCTTAAATTTCAATATTTATAAAAAAATGCCACAAGTATGTCAGACCGATGGTTTGTCAACAACGGAGCATGTAGTTATATAATGGAATGATAGATGGCAGTCTAAAGTATTTCTACCGACCGACTAGCGATTTGAAACAATTATTCATTTTACCCATCCTCTCTACATTGCCGCCTCTCTCTCTCTCTCTCTCTCTCTCTGTGGTATTTATTATTCCCATCTGATGGTGGGGTCTGCCTTTCTGTTCTTTCTCTTCCACTTCGTCTCTTCCACTTCCACTTCGTCTCGTCTTCGGTAACCTTGCAGAGCTTTAGATCTTTTTTGATCACATCTGTCCATCTTGTCTTTAGCCGCCCTCTGGTCTGGACCTCGTGATGTTCAGATTGGTCATAACATTTCCAACCCAATAATATACCCAATAGTACCCAATAATATAAATTTTATTTCATGATTATAAGATATATAAACTTAAAATTTTGTTAACCTAATCTTATTGAAAGTATATAGATATGATCCATGATTGTCATATTGTCATGTTCTCGGTCTCAGAAAGAAAACCCATTTATTTTGTGACTACGTAAATAGAATTAATACTGAAATCCAATGAATAATTTGAGGCCTTATTGTTAAAATCTGAAACGGTGTATGGCTTACATTTGACATTATACTTAGCATTGCCATGCAACTCAAAAGTATAAGTTGTTAAAATATCCAATGGAAGTAAAGCTATTCTACATTGTTTTGACACGATTTTAAAATTATCTTAAGTTTTTTCGAAAACTTCAAGTTATTTTAGCAATAAGCTCAAATCTATATTTTATAATTTTATGTATAAATAGCTATAAAGGCTCACAGAAATGCTTGAAAACTTGAATGATACAAAATTAAGGTAAGTCTTAGAGCACGATATATTAAAAATGTAATTAAATCGTTATTTTCATGTTATCCACGTCATTTATTCATAGAGATTCATATATATGTATTAATTACTGTAAACAGATTAGCGATTACGATTGGATTGAAAAGTAAGTTGGTGAAGCGTCACATAACTTTTCATTTTGGCCTTGTACCCATTGCATCAAATATTTATTTAAATTAATATTAAAAATAATGTTCTACATATGAAACATTTTATGAATCAATTTTAATACTTAGTAAATTAAGTCTCGTGTAAAACATAAAGTAATACAAAAATATTAAATTATGGGAAGACCATTCGATAATGGTTTTTATATTTTTAGAAAAGAAACCACATTATGGTTTAAAAAAAAATTGTTCGCCAGCTTACGGCCGACTTATTAATGCTCAAGATTTCACAATTTACACGTTTTAAGAATTATTTGATACAAATACAAAGTAGAGCAGAGCCTCCGCATTCAACAATATCTGAGAACCAAAGTATCCGATTGTCACTCATGGCGCTCCTTTATATTGGTGGCTTGGGGGTTGCGAGTTTAATATTTCTTTTTTATGTGAAAGCTGGCAAACGACGACTTACTTGATGGTCAGTATTGACCGCCGCCCATGGACATCCGCGACATAGACGTTGCGGATGCGTTGCCAATGTTGGTTTTGGAGGAAAGGGAGGGGTGGGAATAGGGAAAGGGCAATAAAAATTGATTATCATTTAACAATAATGTATAATCGTTTAAAATTATTCTTAGATATTTTTCATGCCTGCCATGGTTTAAACTAAAAATAATATTTCTCACTCACAATGTATTAAATTTCATATATGTATAGTTGCTAATAACATTAATATTTAAATTATGTTTAGAAATGAAAGTTTCTATGTTTAGTCGTCTTTTTTTTAATGTTAATTTCAGGATTTAAATGTTTTAGGGAGAAATTAGTATGTGGTTAATAGCACCAAAACGAAAGAGAATTGGTTTTTCAATAGGACAATCTTCCGGTAGTCAGTAGCATGGTAACTTCGATATAAGAGCTTTGTGCTGGGCTCGAGGAAAAACAAAGCCGCCTCTTGAACTAGGATGCGATGCAATGCGATAGAAATCTCGTTATTCCTCCTATTCTTCTGATTTTTAGTGCTTTACAATACTTCTCCCGGGTGGACGTGGAGTTGTTGTTTGCACAAATCGTGCCTCAGAATATACCAGGCAGTGGTCAGGTGACCCCAGTAGTGCATTGACATCGGGTGCCGGTCATCGGCATCGGCATCGGCAGACCGAAAGAGTGGTCAGCAGAAAGTTCAATTAGGCGGGGTGATCAGTGATCCTGTTGTCCTGTCCCTGTGATCCTAAGCACTAAAAATGGTGAGCGTTAGTCACCTAGGGTCACTATAGTTTTAGTTTTATTTATAGGCAGGAAAAATAATATAGAGTAACACTAGGATTTCCATGCCAATTCAAAACATTACGATACATAATATGTATACATAAAAGTTTACAAGAAGTCCCTTTTCAAAACATCTTTTTCAATAATATTTTCTACATAATTTTTTAAACGGCTGTCAATTTTTATAGACGTTTGGTCCATAAAAAATTTATGCTTGTCTAAATGAAATTCATTACTTATCGCTCCTTAATATGGTATGATATTTCATCCAACGTAAAATCAAAATTGCTACTATTAAGATTAAACTCTAAACCTGTATATAGGTTTATATCACATTCTGTAGTTGAAGGGACAGAAAAATTGATTTCACTAATGTTGTTAAGATGTAAATGGGTAATATGGTATCACTCATTTTGACAAAGGGATTTTGTTAATCCATTCACAGATATCTTAAGAGTTTAGTAACTTTAATTTTGTTTTATATTTTTATGACTGTAAGTTGAAAAAAACTATAAATCAAAGGTTCTAACAAACTCACTGTAATATATAAAATCAATACGTTTATACATCATTCGTCTACATTAAAACAATAACTTTGAATATTAATAAAAAAAAACAAATTCTCGAAACCTAGTGTGAAGAAAACTCACGTCTATGGAAAATATGTACGTATTAAATCATTCTTTCTTATATATAGTGATGTTCTTACACATTTCTAGAACATTAGTATATAATAATGATGGAAATTATACGTTGAGGATAATAAAATAGATAAACGTACACATTTATTAGACATCTTCAGGTGGTCTATATCACAATATAAATAGAAAATAATTACACCACTTGGAAAGTAAAAAAGAAGTGAAAGTTGAAGGCTAACATTTATAAAGCTTAAAAGATTGATGTCAATAAACGTTACGCACTTATATTATCTGATTGATGGAAAGTAAGCACCATGTCTCGTGAAAGTCCTGTCTCATAATACTCTTAAGTTTTAAATCTTTCGAGAGCTTTTTTAATTGTAGAAAATACTTATTCTAATCTCATTGAGTTAAAACTCTCTCTAACATAAATTACTAACCAAACAGGTACACAATATTTTTCTACTTAAATATATTTTAGCCATATAAGTTCAAGTAGTGACCAGTTCATAATAATGAAACCAATTCTTGTAGGTACTGAACGTGTTTTGTGCTTTAAAGTCAGAATGGATTTAATTAATTGAAAATCTTAATTTTATGAAGTATACATTGGAACTACTGGAAAATGTAAAAATGTTCTATATAAATAATAAAATAATATAATATAATAAATCTGTTTAATTAAAACATATATAACTTCAATAATTTATTTAACAAATTATGTTTATTTATAATAACATCTTTTCTTTGAAATATGTTTATACATATTTGTGAGCCAGTTATTGATGTATCATTGCTGTAGCATATGACAGTGTTTATAATTAGATCGTTTCTTTACTTTTCAAGTCCTCGTATAATGTTGGATAGTCTCAGTAGCTTACACACATCGAGACGACTGTAGTTTAGGTTTTCCTGCAGAATAGCCATGTACAAAGATTATAATTTGGGGTTTCTGATCTTAATGGAGTTTTTTTGTGAGTTAAGTTAACTTTCTTATATCTATTAACCGTCTTTTAATTATTTTTTTATTAATCCTGGGTGAGGTTTAAGGAATTAAATCGTAAGAGTATATATAACTTCTTTGAAATTCTGACCAGCTGACTATTTCATTAATATTTACTTTTGGTCCATCCGTTATTGTAATTGAAAAACTGAAATGATAGTTACATGATAAAAAAAAACCAGAGATCAGTTAATAACATAAAAGAGAAATATATTTGAACCATAAAGAATAAATATTTATTCTTTCTGGAACCTATAAAATCTGTCCGTCAAACGTATCTGATTCACCCATACAGTTTCCATTATAGTGACATTACGGAAAGCTATTCTATGCCACTGTCTAGACATTACACAAACTCCACGCCAAATTTGATACAAATCAGACCCATCGTTTCTGAGTTTATTCTAAAGTTGACGTCTATTCTTTATCCGAGAAACATCCTTGAAAGGTTTACCTATCAGTTAAATTCGTAAAATAAAGTAATATTTCCCAAAATAAAACAACCGTTTTCTAATAATAAGTCTATAAGACAACAAATTACAAAAAAGTCAGTTTAATTTTAATAGTAACGTAACAATTAATCAATAATTATTTTATAATTTTCAAAAATGGTACCAAATAATAATACAACAACTTTGCAATAATACCAGAGTATGACATATATATACATATACAAAAGGTGTACATATATAAGAAAATAATTACAGAGTAACAATAATATTAGAAATATATTAATGTTCCTACTAACTAAGTTACTTTTTAGATATTATAAACCTAAGTTTTTACATGTTAATAGTCAATTTAAACAAATTGAGATAGAAATCCCGAATGCGATTTAGATAAATATAAAATATTAACGATACAAATATACGCAATCTCTGAAATATTGAAATAATCTTTTTCATTTTTCTTTACAAGTCTGTTCTATTTTTATAACAGAAATTTTACTGTATCATACACTAAGCAAAAAGACTAAAATCCTTGGCTACGTACTTAACTGTTGATATTTGATATAAGTCTATTTATTACGTGTTAAAGGATAAACAAATTAATATTCTTGCGAATAGTGTTGCAGAACAGGATCTCTTACCACAGATAACATGGAATTAAACTCTTATCTCTAAAGCACTTCATTTCAGATGAGTAAAAGCCACGTCCAAAGCATAAATTTGAGGAAAGCAATTTTACCAAAACATGATGTAGGGTATATATCAAAATAGACGTACAATATAACAAAGTGTAATAGATATACTATTAAAATATGACACCGTATAAATTTGAAGACACAGATTTATGAATTCGCTTTGGATCACAGCTTTGTCCATAAACATGTGATTTATGTTGAGTTTCCAAAATAAAAGTATTATAGAATAATTCAATGGTTTCTTTAATTTCTTCACTTTTATAAAAAAAATGTTTACTTTTGTATTACCTACTAACTAGAACCTTCTGCTTTTCTCTACATCAAAACCAATTATATAACGAAAAATTTTCTTTATGGTTTAAAAATCAATATATGAGGTTGTTTATTTTAAGCAGTATTGATTTTTAAAATTAATTTCGGTACCTAATTATCAAGAATATAAAATCTACATTATATGTAATTAAAAAATAGAGTTAGTTAGACATACACTGCATTTAAATTATACTTATTTATACTAACATTAAAAATATATAAAAACAGCGAAATACTTCGCTAACTACAAATTCAAAGTTTTCATTATAAATATTTGGACGAAACAGATGGATTAAATATTTATTTTTGCAGATATACTAATGAATTCTTTTTGACTGACAGATATTAATGATTCAAATGTTTTTTTGGTTTTAATTCACATTTATCACATCCCTTGGTAAAATAATATAGAAAAAACACTTATTATAACAGAGAAATATTAAAAACTGCAGCACAATAAATAAAATTCTTTAGAGGACATAAAACACTTATTGGTACGTTAAAAAAAATTATTTAGTACTAATTTAAAGTATTTTAATAATATATTTTGTTAGTAATATCCTTATAATTAATTTTTAAAGGAAGGCCTACAATAATTTGAATCAGTAGAAAATCTTACAAAGCAATTATAACAAAATGTAATAGATAGCTTTCTACGTATAGTATGCAGTGCGGGGTAAGACAGGGGGGACTGACCTCTCCAAAGCTCTTCAATCTATACGTGAATGATGTGGTAGTGGAACTTAGTAAAACACCAGTCGGCTGTTAGATAGATAGCATATGCGTAAATATTATTATTATTATTATTATTATTATTATTATTATTATTATTATTATTATTATTATTATTATTATTATTATTATTATTATTATTATTATTTATATTATTATTATTATTATTATTATTATTATTATTATAACATAGGCCAATGTAACTCTAAAATGTCTATGGCCCTAGTTATGTTTTAAACGACATTTCTATTCCCTTACAGAAACCGTTGTCGTCCTCAGTAGAGATGATAGTTTTTTATGTAAGTATCATTCTTTACGACTACGTTTAGTTTTAAAATAATAACAAAAAAACGAGAATAACCGTCATAATATTTTCGAATAAGAAGGTGTGTTACGTAAGCATAACTGGACAATCAGTTACCAGTATAGCAATGGTGTAAAGTAAGGAATGCTGACTCTGAGCCATCGATGGGAATGGAAAATGGGATTAAATATATATTCAGTCTGGAGTCAACCGCTGACTTACAGACACATATTTAGGATGTAGTTAGTTATAGGATTTAATTATATAATGGGTCTTAAGTCAATCGCTGACTTAAAGACACCTCCTTAGCTGATAATTAAATTTAAGCTTCAATTGTTAAATTGAATATAGTTTTATAAGTAAAACAGAGTTTTCTTGCCTCCTTCGCTGCCACCAAACGTAATTGGTGTAGTATGATTATGACTTCATTATATTTATTGACCTTAAGTTAAAATACCACACCAGATAGTGAGGTAGAGAAAATACTTATTTCACAATAGCTCATTTACATTTAGAAGAAGGCATGTATAATAATATGCTTGTTAACCCGGCGTTATTGTGATACGAAATTGTTACTTGGATGTGGAGGTTGGTCATTATAATCTGTGTACGTAAAATACCTCATCTTCATATATTTTTTATATATTTGTAGTATTTATAAATATAGTGTACCTATATTCTTGACATCTTTTGCGAGCATTGGGTATTTTTGCAGGAGTTTCTTGAGGTAATTGTATGAGTTAACTCTCTTCTTACCTTTCGCATATCTCGTTGTAAGCTATTTAAATTTTTATAATTTTTACGAGACAATTACTGACGAGTTCAAGACTTAGGACTCTCTTAAAATTACACCATATCTCTTTTAATTTATTATTGTTGATCCGGTTTTCATAATACCATTAATACCAAACATCTTCAAAATAGCGTAAAATATAATTATAGGCCGTTCTTTGAATTACGTTATATGCTGAGCAAGTTATAAGTTCCACAATGTTTAGTAGTTCTTTATTAATTAATTAAACCTCCATTTGGTGAAGTTGTAAAAAGTGTTAATTTCAGATTTTTGTATTTCTCCAATAGAATTTTCAGTCTGAATTATTATCATTATTGGAATTTAATATCATCAAAACCAACTTAATTTTCTTTAGGATACGAATTATCTTTCTTAAGCCAAATCGATGAATCGAATTTTGCCTTTGTTTTTTGTTTTTATGCAAGGCTAATCATGACATTAACCCGTAGTCGTTGAGCAGATGTTGGATCAATTCGTAGTTAGTAAACGAGTTATAAATTGTTATACAAACTATAAATTCGTATTTATTTTATTACGGTAGGATATTGCCAATAATCATTGAAACTGACATAGAAATTTTAAATCCTAATATTTTTAAAATGATTTGTACTTAAAAGACAATCTTTAAGACAATATATTTTTTTCCATTTGTTTCTTTTTTTATAAATTGTTTATGTCTTAAAAATGTATATTTAATGCTCCTTAGTTGTTCATGTTACTTCTAATCGCTTTGTTTTTATTTATATTTTAGCATAATAAAATGCTCTTTTTATTTATACTCTCCATCTAAATATAACATTGGAAAATGTTTTGTCCAATTGTTTTAGTCTAACAAGATAATATGAGATATATAAATTTTGCAGTTTAATTACGTTTGGTGACAGAGAAGGATGACAGAAAAATCAGTTTTACTTATAAAACTATATTCAATTTAACAATTAAGACTACTAGATAAGAAGTGTTTTTAAGTAAAAATTGACTTAAGACCCATTATATAATTAAATCTTATAACTAACAACATCCTAAACAGGTGTCTGTAAGTCAGATGTTGACTCCAGACTGAATATATTTTATATCCCATTTTCCATTCTCACCGCGATGGTGCAAGGCGTGCGGTATCGTCTTCCCTTCCCATTCCCACCGATGGCTTAGAGTCAGCATTCCGTACTTTACATCATTGTTATACCGTAAACTTATTATCCAGTTATGCTTGCGTAACAGTTTCGAAAATATTATTGAAAAACACCAAGCCTAAATATTTTCACTTCTGTGCCATCAGACGGCCACAGGACAAATCAATGTGTCAAATCATAGCTTAAATCTTGTCTTTCTGAATAAAACAGACCAAAAATTGATAAGAAGTCAATATATGCTATGAAATGTGCCAAGTTTACTTTCATAAACATTCGTTTGTTTCTACAACTCTGAATATTCGAACATTTGTGTGAGTCAAAATTTATTCTTATATCAAGAAGATAGATATAGAAGGAACAGATTTTGAGTTTTGTGCCACATCTTACGATTGTGTGATAATATTTTTTACTCTAACGTGTCCAGTTCAAAGATGTTTTAAACCCAACTGATCTATCTTTGCAAAATATATTTTTAGAATATGGTTCTGGAGAAACAAGATGCTCTTGCTAAGGTGGTGTTGAGAGAGTGACGACAGATTGAATTTATGTTCTGAGCATTTTTATTTAGTATTGATTGGTTGGTTACAAATACTCACGTGATCTTCTTCATCCAAATTGTTATTATCAGACCGATATCAAAATCTTCAAGTGTTGATTAAATTCGTTGAACGTTTAACTACCTATTAGCAGTGGCGTACACTCCATCCAGAGCAGTTCTGCATAAATTAAAGCCTATCAGAGCCCATTGCTGAGCACAGGCCTCTTCTCACATGGAGAAGGTTTGAGCATTAATAATCACGCTTGCTCAAGACGGGTTGGTGATTTCAAACTTATAATTGTGAAATTATATGACCAGGTTTCCTCACGATGTTTTCCTTCACCGTATGTCAGTGGTGTCTAAATACTCTTAGCAAGTACATATGACTCGGAAAAATCACATTGGTACTTGCCAGGATCGAACCCGCGCCCTTATGCATGAGAGGCGGGCCTTTTAACCACTAGGCCACAACTGACTTGTTCTGCATAATATTCTTCCCATATCCTTAAAAATATTTCACGTTAAACTTCATTTTCTTTGTAGAAAATATTTGTATATCTGTGTAGAAATCTATACATATGTTTGAAAGGGTTTGGACGGCACTCCTTGTCACAACCAGATACTTTGAAGAAGTCGTTAAAGTTAGGCGACATTCAGGAAACTATTTATTGTGTCCGGTTTACCGTTTAAACATTTTACACCTATTGTTCTTTAATTTCCTTTTACCTTCTTACTTTTCTGTGTGTAGGTGGATAAAATATGGAAATTTATTAACATGTACAAAATATATTTGTTTACAAATTTTCTTATGGTTGTTTTATATTATTTTCTTGAATGAGTAGAACGACGCAAGGACTTTTTACAGAATGTTTTTGAATAATACAATTTTAAATTACCGTCCAGACCTCAAAACCAATCAATCAATCAATCAATCAATTAACCAATCTTGGTCCACTGCTGGACATAGGCCTCTATCAATACGCGCCACAATACCCGGTCCTTCACCTTCCGCATCTAGTCCCCTTCAGCGATCTTTTCCAGGTCGTCAGTCCACCTGGCAGGGGGGCGTCCTACCTTACGGTAGCCAAGTCGCGGTTCCATCCGTTATCAGTCCAGGACCATAAGTCCAACTTCATCGAGCTGCGTCGGGGGGTGAGACAAGGGGATATTATATCCCCGAAGCTATTCACCAACGCACTTGAGGACGTCTTTAAGACTATGAACCGGGCTGGACAGGGTATAAACGTGAACGGTGAGCATATCTCGCACCTTCAAAACAAAGAACCTAAAAATTATTATATTAACTTTGAAATTTTCTGTTAAAAAAATAAGTCCTCTAAAAATCTTGGATATAATATCTTAATAATATATATAGAAGTACATTTAATTATATGCATTATACCTTCTAGAAAATCGGATTTTTTTTGTGGAGTTCTAGAAACAAGTAAAAGAATTAGAGAATATTGCGATAACCAATGAGGAGAGTAATACTCGGAGACCTAAGTTCGAACCTCGTGATATCATGGACAAAACATTTTCTCGAATTAAACTACTCAACGGTAGTATGAAATATAAACATCAGTAAGTAACCGAAACTAACATCCCTTCTTCTTGATAGTAAAATCAGTTTGTGTGTAAAGTTCCTTTGCAAACCGCATTGGTATGACGTGCTCTCTGTTTTACTAAGGTATAAAGTATAACTAATCGTGTGTGAGTACGACATACATATGTACATGTAACTTTTTTGTATTACAAATATGTGTTCATATTTTCTCAATTATATAATATATTTCAGGTTAAGTCATAAAAGTAAGAACATTTTCTAAGAAATCATCGATAGCAATTGGATTTTAATTATTATTACTGTCAGTAATTACCTGTAAATATAAGTACTCTAATTAATTATCTAATTAAAATTTAACGTCAATTAACTATTAGGTTGCTAATTATGAGAGAGAAATTTAAATCAATAAATTTTACATATCAAAATCAAATATTATTTTTCTAAAGTATTTATTAAAAATGCATATTATGTCAAAAGGACAAAAAAGTGGCGTGTTTTCATAACCTTATAGCACACTTTTTGTTAATGTTTAATTTTGTGATGTTTTAAGGAATATTAGTTTCTCTTATTACAAAATCATTTATAATTATTTAAATCTGAAAAGGTAATGAAATCTGACTTTACAAAAAGTTATAATAATACATTTGAAATATTAGGCCAAAATTTGTCAAACTTCAAGTTTGATAAAGGTTTAACAATGAAACTCCCACCAATACTCCGTTTGATTAGCACTCACATTCATAATCTCCGGCACCATACAGGTAAGTAGTATGGGTTTGATGCAGTTGGCATCCCGCCAACCACCCGTATTCAGTATTTCTAAAACAAGACTATGCAAAAGTGTGGCATGGACTAAATATCTTTCTGATATTTTTATTGTCACTGTTCCTATTGGTTAACAATGTTCTTAAAAAATCATCAAAAATATGTATATGAAATCCTATAGGTAGCATTGAAAAACAAAATACATTAATATAAAGTAAGTTATCATAAAAAAAAAATTCGTAAATGTTTTTTATGAGCAAAAATTAAAACAGCCTAACATTTTCATGGTCTTGTTTCACTTTCGGATCAAAACAGGGATTAAATGGAAGAAAAACAAAGGAAAGCAAGCGAAAACGTAGACAATGGCGTGTTCCAGATGGATGATCTCGATAGAGCTATACAAGCTGCAATTACAGGAGCGATTTTAAGTTTTCATAGAAGTAGTCAAAGAATCGATTTCAAGATTTAGTTGTGATTTAGAATGCATGATGAAAATTAATATCAATTTTTTTAGGAGGCATGTTTGTTTTCGATAACTTATTAACATTTTAATGAAAAATATTTTTAGGTAATAAATAGGTTAAAAAACATAGTATAAGACATTCCTAATCATACTAATCAGTGATTACTAGTAGTTCGCGGTAGTTACTTTTCATTTTACTTATGCAATCTATTAGTTTGATTAAGAGTTATTCCCGTAAATTAGTAATAAAAATAAGTTTTGATTAATAATAGAAGAGGAAATCTATAGAAGACAATAGATTATGGAGTGGACAGTGGCGACCTATTGTTTAGATGAACTTTGCGTTTTGCTTTCAAGCTGAGATTTATTCTGTATTTTGAAAATATTTCTTTTCGTTTGCCGGCATTGGGAGGAGTCCATATCTACTGACACTCGGAAATGGCTCAGATTCACATAAAGTACAAGGTCCATATGATCATCAAGGGAACCAAAACTATGTAATTTGTCACATTTCTTACAAATCTAAGGCGATCTCTCCAGTTGTGATCACAATTCAATATAGTTGAACACAGTCAAGCAAAGTTGTCGTATTTTATCAACTGTTTCTTTTAAAAAAAATCAAACATAATAACTTTCCTTACTTACTAAAACAAGTAGAACTTACGATTATCTAATACAGTTATTGATTTATATTAAAAACTATATATAAAATATTATAAATTTCATCAACAGCATTTTACATATTTTGAAGAAGAATGAAAATAAATATATTGTGAAAAAAGAGCGTAATATCGTATTATTTAATAAACTGCCAACCAAATTTTATAGAGTATATTAAAAAATTATTAAAGAAATATTTTATTTAAATACGGTCAGATTTAGTCGATTTTATTAACTGGGCATGAATGTGTGAAAAACTACTTTCCTGTTGTTAGATCGAACTTATTTTTGGTTTCAATCGCAATGTAATTTTTAAACGGTATTTTTGATGACAATAAAATATTGTATATACGGTGTCATTGTAAATAGAAGGTGGCCGCCGATACAAAGTTTTAAACTACAAATATTTTCAGAAGCCCCTCAATATGAATATCAAACGAATGGATTGAATAGTAAAATGTACTATACTCAAAAAAAAAACTAAAAGTTAAAAAACTAAAATGACATAGAAAAACACATACCGTGTTTGAAAACACTATTAGTAATTTTTACCTAAGACTTACTAAATCAGTTGTAGTTTTCAATAATAAAAAAATTCTTTTGAGGTAAATCCTTATGAGATTTCATTCGATTTCTCTAGGACCCTTTCATTATGTCCAGACTTGGTAACAATGGGATTGATTACTTCATAATAATAAATATTGGAAAAAAGGTACATTTCGAACATTATAGTATAATTGAAGGAGTAATATAATGTAAAAAACGTACAGTCGAATAAAGAACTTCCTCATTTTTAAGGTCAATTAGAATATTTAAATGAAACTAATATTTTTCGGATGTACTACGCGATTTTTTTTTTATTAAAAACTACATACTCCCGACGTTTCGGCTACTTTACACCAACCGTGATCACGGGCAGACGAGATTCATCTCCGTAGTAAATCCGAAAAATATTAGTTTCATTTAAATGTATAAGACTTGCGAAAATCTTAGATCTTAATTAGAGTAGCCTAAGTTTCTCCTTATGACTTTACCTATTCTAAGTCCCTTCAAAATCAGTCTACAATTTCTAACGACTAGCTGGAAACAACAGACTGATAAAAAAAATATATTTTGTAACATATTGTTTTTTTTAATTTTATAAATGTACATATATGTATATGTATATATTTTCAATAGATTAATTCCTTTTTTATGGAGTAGTAATGCAGAGTAATAACGTTTCCCATGAAATTAAGTGTATAAAATAAAAATATAATTCTGTACGTATTATAGAAATATATTAATAGGAAATTATGTAAAACATAAGTACGTATGTGCATTGTCAATATACATACATGTATTTTAATGCTAAAATGTACTATTTTCCTTCTACTTTTATTTATGGTTATACATGTTATGTCTAGATGTTAAGAAAATGATATGAATAAATATATTTCTTTAAAATCTTTTGCGATATTATGGGATACGGGAATGGGTCGCGCGTAACAAGTGTAAGTGACTGAAATTTCGAAAAATAAATCGTTATAGAGCGCTCTACGGTCGTGGATATATTGTTTGAGCAATTTTTTTGTTTAATTATAATTTCTGGCTCCTTTAAAAAACAAAGTTGTCCAAAAGTATCTTTTTCTTATTCCAATTTTGCTGTTTTTCAAAACAAATTATTATAATTGACACCGCACTTATAGGAAAGCATTGTTTGAGAAATAACTAAGTTACAATAATATAATTCTTTTTTTGCTATATGTCTAACGATCTCTGATTGTCCAACTAACTTCATTTACATATCTAAAGTGAATTAATTATTATAAGCTAATGTTGATAAAGATAATGCTTAGAATAATATTAAATTGATAATAATATCTGTGTAATATATTTATTTAATTAGAACCCTGTGTTTTTGAATATTCAAAGGGAGATAAGGTATTTTTAAAGTTTTAGTTATTAGAAAAATAAAAGTTGATGTTTCATTCAATTTTCTTATTAATTCATAAGAAAAGTGAAACATCCAATCTGCCATTACTGTATTTATTTTTCTTAATGATTCTTCGTTATTTTCTAAGATGATTCGTGTATGCTAATAAGACTTTCTGCGAAACTTAAAATCTACAGTAAGTGTTATGGATGGTAAAGGACCCCCTTTTATATATAGACATTTAATGATAAATCAATTTATTAACGCCTATTAATAACATTTAGACTAAACCTAATCTAATTCAATGCACAATTCAATTACATTTTACCTTAATTCCTTTTTTTAATTGTAAACATTTAATGAGGAAACGAAATAAAAATTTGAGAGTCAAGATAATCATAACTAAAATAACAAATAAGATACTTAAAACTATGAATAATAATGGGACTTCGTAGTATTCGGTCCAAGATAATCCAGCTGCTGGTGCTTGGAGATGATCTCCTCCGTACTTAATCACATGTTCTATCCACCACATAGTGAGATTCAAAGGCTCTATAGGATACTGTCTGATCAAATCTTTAAGTCTTCCAATATTTTTCTTGTAGCTTAAATATAAGGAGATAGCTTTTAAAATAACATTACACAAAAATCATACAATGCTGAAACAATTGTTAAAATTTATAGGTATTACCTTTCATCCTCAATAACAGTGAGAATTGCTTGTTTTAGCTCATATTCATTGAGAAATTCGATATCTAGTTGCATTCCTATTTTATGGATTACATATTTTTCTGTATTATACCATTGATCTCCAAAAATAGGGATACCAAGCAAAGGCACTTCAGCGTTTATAGCTTCATCTGTTGATTGTAAACCTCCTTGAGTAATGAAAAGTTTTATATTTGGATGTCCTGAAATTTACAGAAGAAGGATTTCGATATCTGCCTAAGTTAATTGTAAAATTCATTATTACATTTAGAATATAATTTGTTAAAATTTGTTTGGTTGTATTTATAACCCTTTGTCAGTCAATCACTATATTAAAAAGAGTAGAAACAGGGATAAACAATCTTGTTAATTTAAAGCCAATATGTTAACTTTATCTTACTGAGTAAATCAGCTTGCGGAAACCACTTAGATATTTTGATATTTTTCGACTGTCCTGGCAAAGTATTTTCATCCCATTTCCATAATACATTATAAGGTAATTGAGATACAACATCTCTAATAACTCTTATTTTTTCCGTGGTTAGAACAGAAGGTAGCACATTGGTTCCAAAACTGATGTATATTACTCCATTCGATGATGTGTCCAAATATTCTTTTAAATCCTACAAATAATATAAGATTTTTGTACTTATCCAAGAAGTTTGTGCAAAATATGTTTTGAGTTTATAACAAAACAGACTGAAGACATAAAAAACAGAAATTTATAAAATTTTCACAGTGCTCACCTGGGGTAGTGGTTTTTTTGGACTGTCGTGAATTCCTCCCATATAAATAACATTTGGAGGAACTGGATGGTTATTACTCCAT
>JAAAKD020000109.1:3214128-3235929 GCA_010014825.2 Danaus melanippus
GACACCGCCAGCCAGGACCTGTCACTCTCGAGCATCTTCTCCACGACACTCGAAAGCGACAAGTCCACTCCGCCGAGAACCGCCACAAGGTCTTGGCGCTGCGCAGCCCATCTCGGGCACACCTCGAAGGTGTGCTGGACCGAGTCCACCGCAGCGCCGCACTCATAGCAGCCTACTCCCGATGTTGGTGACCCAAGATATCAAGCCAAAATCATTTTTGAAAAAATAGCTGTTGTTTTCGAGAAACAAATGAAAACAACGCTAGTGCAAAAGCTTTTAAATGATAAAAATAACAATTTTGACCTAGTGTTTACTGAATCTTGTATAAGATTATCGTTAGTTTTTATGTATTTATATAAAGCGCCTTCAATCGAAATAAGTTCTCTGGGTGGCCTGTATTGTGGCCCTTTTGACGGCATTGTTTCTCCAATACATCCATTGCTCTATCCTATTGCAAATCAACAAAAATCCTATCAGCTTTCTATGTGGGAAAATATATATCAATTATATATTTATTATGGCATCGGTAATGCATATGAAAACTTAGAAAAAATGGAAAACAGTTTGCTAAAAACTTTATTTGGATTTACAGGACTTAAAAAATAATGTTGATTGTTTTTTTTTAATATACACTCTGTATGGCACTTCAACCGACCTGTTCCGCCTAATGTTTTATATTTAGGAGGTTTGCACATGTAAAGAAAACCGGTTAAGGAATTACTCAAGGTACGTACCTAAACGATTACGATGCTATGAAATTTTACAATACCGATATAAAACTAATTTGTTGAGGTATAACCCCTATATATAACACTAATTTATTAAAGTATAACATTTTTAAATACATAATAACTTTTTATTATGATTTTTTATATATTGAATAAAGTTTAAGGTAATGTGTAAGAAAAAAAAAATCTTAAACAGAACGATTATTTGCATTGGTCCTCTCTAATTTCGAACTTTTCTGTTCAAAGTATAGGTCTAAACTCTAACATTAACAGCTATGAAATGTTTTTTTTTTGAACATGTATACAAAAAAAGGAGTTAGAAATTTATTAATTTCTTTTTGTACAGGTAGAAAGGGAAAATATAAACAGTTTGTTAAGTCTTACTAATTATGAGAAAGATCTTTACAATAATTATAACACTATTTCAAGCAATGGGATCAAAACCACAAGTTATGCTAACTTAAAAACGAAAATAAATTCTAAATATTTATTGAAATACTTATTCTGAAGTTTAAATGATTAACTTTAAATCATTAATCTATATTATAGAATATATCAATATCGACAAAAAACTTCGCGAGACCATCTGTCTAACTATTGTAGTTACGTCACTATAACTACTTTTTTACATTTAACAAATTGATAGAATTGGCGATCAAAATCAGACCGTGTTATCCGTACCATTTATAAATTTTTATTCAAATAAATAATTTTATATTCAAGACTGTCTCAATACCTAATGATTACTTTTGGAATCGGAGGTTCCATTCAAAAGATATCTATACTAATATCATAAAGAGGAAAGATTTGTATTTTTGTATGTAAAGAATTATATATAATTAATAAACGAAACTCAAAAATTACTGAGCCGATTTTAATAATTCTTTTTTCAAGGTCCTTTTTTTTAAAAGGTTACATACAGTTCCCTTTAAAAATATCCTTTGCCCTAACAATAACTAAATCCCAGGGACAAACTTTTTCCATAGTTGGTATCGACTTAAAGAAAGAATGCTTTTCCCTCGGCAATTGTATGTGGCACTTTCTCGAGTAGGATTTCTTGAAAATCAATATGTTTTGTTGCCATCAACAAATACCACAGCAAACGTAGTATATAGGAAGGCTTTAAGATAAGCGTAAAATTTTTATTCTAATTTAGTGATTCATGGTCGTTTTAATTAGCATGCTTATAACTTAAATATCTGTACCTATTTACGTTTACCTGTGCAAAGCCGGAATGGGCCGCTAGTTTCTAATAAATAAAAATGTGCCTATAGAAAAAATTGGACCTAATGCATCTCTTACAACAATACTGTCATCTGATGGTTTTACAAATGGTATTGTTATACGATGAATACTGCTAATTGTGTGTAAATTTTTGTTCATGGGCCGCAAAAGAATGCTTTGTACATATTCCCAGACTTGAAGGTCGTTTGTAAAATTGTGCCACTAGTCTAATCGTATGTTATGAGTATATTTTCGTCTACACTTTTTATTAATTTTTGTGAAAATATCATATAGATCACGTTAAGAATACTTTTACATACACATTCGGTATATGGAATATTAAGACATTATTTTACAAAATTACTTTATTCTTATGTTTATAGAAAAGCTCAAAAAAAAATTCTTTTTGAGCTACATTAAACGTTCTTGTATCTTTCGAATTATAAAAATGGATTACGAAGTTATTATTTTCCCTGCATTTTTCTTATTACACTATTCTTTTTAATTGACCTAAACCAGATTTTAGGCGGTTGGTATAAAATATTTTAATATTTAGACTGTTGTTTTATGCCATAGAATCTTTTGCCTTGACCTGATGTAAGTGTAGATTTATGGAATGGACGCTTTCTTAAGTTTTAACTTCGCCGAATGCTTGACCTTTGCTATAGAATAATATATGGTGCTAGGGCCTAGCTGTGGTGAAATTTCTACATCTTAAACATGACCTCTAAATTAAAACATTAACGCAGTTTTTTAAATATATCTGAGAATATTTTGAGACAGTTATTAAATCAATTTCTCTCAAAATAGCAGGTGAGCTGTGTTGATTGGTGGAGAGAAATTTTAAAACTAGAATGGATGGAGTGGATGAAAGGGTGGTAGACATGAAAAATAAATCAATTATTATTTCATAATTTGAAGCCAAGTAAAAGGTACAAAAACCTATTTACAATATCCAATAAAAACATAAAAATCGGAAACTATTTAATCGAAAGCTTTCCAAGTTTTCTTATATTTTTTATACATAATAAAGTACATGAAAGCAGATTTCTTGGATAAAATTAAGTTATTAAAATTAAATCCTTAAATGTAGTGAGGTGTGAGGCTATGAAACAAAAGGAGTTTTAGAATAAATACCTTAACAATTGCTCTTTCACGTCAATCTTCTGAAAGATCTTTCATTTATGGCCTCGTGTCATAGGAATGTAAAAATTATAAATAATGAAACATATTAAACATTCTAATTCAATTATTTTGATACCTTAAATAAAGATGACTGAATAATTTCTGTTTAGGGTAAATTATGTTGCAAGACTTACCTATTTGCAAAAATGCAAGTTCAACGAAAGTATAAAAGTTTGTAAAAGTAAAAAATACAAAGTTAATGGGATCATATTAAAAGAGGGCTATTTGATTTTCAGATAATAAATCATACGTATTTAGAATTTAAACACAATTATAATTTGAAAATACAGTTACTCTTAGTTTTTATTCTCTTATTACATTTTTTTATCAAAAAATTTCAAGGTAATTTAATTTTTTGTTTAAAGAATTTTAAAATAAGCTGTATGATAAAATATAGAAATGTCGAAAACATTCCTAATGATATTAAAATAATAGCTACAGCTGCAATAATTATTTCCAGCTCATAATACTGCTGCCAAGTTAAATTTGCTCCACCAGATCTCATATGCTTTGCTCCACCATGTTGAAGAGTATATTCTATCCAACGGACAGCGCGTTCCAAAGGTTTTTCCTTTTGGTCTTGCATACGACCGCGTAAGCGCAATATATTTTGGCGATAGCTAAAATAAAATGCTTATTCAAATATTTTATACACTTATGCTATTTCTTAATGGGACAAATTTTTATAATATGTTACTTGCCTGTTATTTGTTATAACAGTTTCAATAGCATTGGTCAAACCTTCTTTAGTAAGTGTAGATATATCAAGGTTGAGACCAATTTTGTGATGTACATACTTTTCAACATTATACCATTGATCGGCTAACATTGGTAAACCTATAAGTGGTACTCCAGCGTTTATAGCTTCATCTGTAGATTGAAGACCTCCTTGGGTTATAAAAAGTTTAACTTTTGGATGGACTAAAAAGGAATAAATAAATAATTTCAGTTTTATAAAAAATAATCTTATACTAATAAAATGACTTTTTAAAACAGATGTTAAAATTGTTGCGAATGCCCAACGACTGATTTTTCTTTTATGTACTTAATGTATTTGTTGATGCAACATTTAGATTTATGTATATAAAGAGAATTAAAACGAACGTTATATATCTAAGCTCCCTTACCTAAAAGGTCTGATTGTGGAAACCATTTCAATACTTTGATGTTTGTCGATGTTATTTGTAGGTCTTCATCGCATTTCCATAAAATATCATACGGTAAGTTTGAAAAAGTATTTATAAAAATTTGGACTGTTTCAGACGGTAAATGTGACATTTTAACGTTACTACCCATACTAAAATAAACTACTCCATTTTTTGAAGAATCCAATATTTTACTTAAATCCTGTTACACAGAAAGAAACTTAATATTCCGATATCCAAATGAAATTAAAAGTATAAATATATTTATAGACCATAAATTTGTCCCAACCTTTGGCACTTCTTTTCTTGGCTTTATGTGCATCCCTCCTACATATATGACATCGGGAGGAACAGGTTGATTACCAACAAATATTGGATGGATATTTAAAAACAGCATATCAACATTTTTTTTTAACTCACTAATATTTGGGGTACCGGGTCCGATAACTTTTCTTAATATTCTATTTTCTTCTATTTCCAACTCCTCTCTTATATTTTTTATCCACCACTGATTCATCTGAAGTTCTTTAATTTTTTCAAAAACTGTTAGATTATAAATTCTACGATTCCAAAATGATGGGTATAAAAACGGATGATTCGGGATCCCGTATGAATCTTGATTATACGGGACAGGACCCAAAGAACTTATCTGGATAATTGGTCCTTTAAAGACATGGGATAGTCCTAGACATACTTTTAGAAAAGCTTCTATTAGTATTATGTCAAAATTCTTATTGACTCCCTTGAGTATGTCTTGAACTTGTTCATTTAACATCTGGCCTTCAAACACCTCTAACGCAATCTTAAGAGCAAGTTTTAATTGGTTAAGTCGACTCCTTTGCTCTTTATATAAATCAGAATTTAATATTTTTCGGTATATTTCACAACTTACATCTTGCACATCTATTTCTTTCAAATTGTGAGGAGCTTCTTCTTTTTTATATTGAGGATATGGAGTAATGACTGTCACATTATGATCCAACAAAACCAACCTTTCAATCAATGGCTGAAATACTAATTGGTGACTTATGGAAGGATATGGAAACACTGCCAAAATATTTGCAGATCTTGTTAAATTTATTTCCAATAGAAGGACAACCAAAGAAAATAGTTTTAACATTATCAATGTCTGGTATGATAGATTATTTTTTTGTATACTGAAAGAACACGTCACTTCGGCACTACGTGTTTTTAATTAATAAAGAGACACCTGTTAATAGAAAATGAACATTCTAAAGTTAATACGCACATGTGCACATAGACATTTTGTGTATAATATTATGCGCCTTCTTGTAATATTTTCTGGACGAATAAATTGAAATGTTGGTTAAATACCATATGGTCTAATATTTACCTATATTTTGTAAAGAGAGAGAGTTTTGTAACCCAATAAATTTTAGGATAACTATTTAAATTAGTTCTATTATTTAAATTGAAATATAGTATTATAAAATAACATGATGACAAAATGTGTATTTTATTTATTTTAACTCAATATTATTTATAGAAAAGGGTACTACTATAAAAAAATTTACGATTGCTGAAAATTTCAGAAAAATAAAATGTTCATATATTTCAATTTGGTTTTTTATTTCAACATGATGTCTTAATTCTTTTTAACAGTCCTTAATATTCAACATCGTATTCATTGAGGGAGTTATGTTATTGTTCATGTAACTCTGAAGGTATGATTAAAGAAATGAAAAAATAAATTTTTACCTCAACTATTACTATTGTTGTGACATTAAATTTAGTTTTAATATTATTTTTTAAAATAACGTCTATTTCTTTGATATTGAAATTAATTTTACTAAAGAATTATAAGCAAATATTTCATACGATTTTCAAGAGCGAATCCAGTTTTGGTGCCAAACAATGGTTATATAATTTCAATTATAATAAAAAATATTATGTTTTAAATACAAAAACTTTAGTTTTGAATGTATTTTTTTGTGATTATTGAATAGACCATGTCTAAGTTTATTTGTTCCCAAAACTATTTTAATTTTATATCGTCATATATATATATGTATTTATATATAACTTTAGTATCTAAATCCGGATTATAATATCCGAACTAAACCTAGTCTCAGTGAAGTCACAATTTTAATTTTACCTTACTGTGACACAGCGGGTAGAATTTAATTACTTGGTACCTATAAAATTCGTCAATATAACAAAAAATGTAAAGTGTAATTATGATTGCTTTCTACCATTATGTACGAATATTAAACGTCAATACGCAACAAATTATTTAATTGTTATTAAATTTCTTCATCTATTTCTTGATAATCGTTGAGACAAAGATTTTATACAATATATTAAATATTTTAGTTATATAAACAAAAGCTAGTGTATTATATGTGCTTTAAAATCATTATTTTATTATGGTTGATGTTCTCAACATTTTACACCATAGACAAACTGAAAAGCAATTTGTTATAAAATTGTGCCCACTGTCATATACTCGTATGTATCATGTAATTATCAAATGTTCAAAGGGCAGATGCAATTCAAAATGGTTTGCGAAATTTATGCACGTTTGCAACACGGTTTTTTTCCTTTGAACTTGGTCGGTCCGCGTTTATAGTTTTTAGTGAAACTTTTATCTGAAATTTAAATTTTCAAAAACAAATAGATCATTTTCCTTATAAATAAAAAAATTATTGAGCTACGATACTTGGCGCTCTCTTAGTAGTATGTAATAAATATTCGATTGAAAATAAGAGCAATTATTTTTGAATTTTAAAAATTTCCAAGGGTGTTGTAATGTATACTTTGTATCCTTGATCATACATAACATCAAATATTCTTTCGATGGATATATTTTTTGTGTATAAAAATAATTATTAATTAAATTTTAAATCCGACGTACAGGTAGTAATTACCAATAGCTCTATTTTTATATCTTGTTATTTCTGACAATTTCTGATAAATAATTATTTACGACAAACCGAATAATTTCAAAAAACTTTAAAATTAAACTGTTATATTAGTTTTATAAATCAATCTTATAAGATTATGTGACTATTAAAAAGGCAATTCCAACCAAAATTCTCATGAGTTCTGTAAATTAATGAGAAAAATTTTGAAGTAAATTGGATGTAATTGAAAAAGATGTTTTTTGGTATACAGAAAAGTTATTTTATTTTATGCAAAAAGCCGGGACTTTATTGATGTTAGTAACATTAAAAAGAGGATTTTTTTTATTTGTAACAAATCATTAATGTGATGTGAATTTTTAATTAAAGTGAAGGACGGGTTATGTTTCAAACATTTTATTTTTATCAATATTCGTATAATGATATAATTTAATATACAAATACATATTTACTGTGAGTTGAGAATTAGTTTTTTATTTTTCAAAATTTTATTAGTATGAAAAATATATATATATTTTTGTCGTTGTAAAACATTTTTAAATGTATTATTAATGTTTGTCTCAGCCACTGAAACTACATGAAGCAACCTCTTCCAAATCTTTGTTTTTTATTTAGGAATTTGCTTGATTGATACCTACAGGTAAGTAAGTGTAGATAGTGGATATTAGAAGGTTGAATATAAAAACCGTAGTAGAGAGTGTTAGTACAAATTATTTTTGTGCTATTTAGCTTAGTTGTGTATTATCTATACATTACGAAATTAATGAAATCAACAAAAGGAATAGATGAAATATTTTTTTTTCTTGGAATTTTGGCGTAAGGAATAACATGCTGTAAAAAAAAGATCAAGGATTTTAAAGAAAGGTAGCTTTCACTATAAAATATTAAAACAAATTGGAAATAAAACAGCTATCAATTGTAGAGTCAAAATTAAGGAAATTACAACTTTCTTTGTGATTTGATAGTTATTGGTTTTAACAATTAACTGTGGAGATTATTAAAAATATGAACATAGTTATGAGCCTTGTTAACGAGATCTTGAATTTTATACGAAATATAAACATGAATTTGAATAAAAGTATTTTGATGGTTATGTTTGTTGAAATAGCACATACTGATGTTAACAACTATTTATAAAAGAAGAAAAGCAGTAAAGCATTCTTTGTAGGAATTGGATAGATGTTACGCAACTCTGCGAACAACGCAGCATAAACACAATATCGAAATATATATGAATAGTGAGGTTATAATTCAAAGAACAAATTTTAATAAGGCTTAAAGGATTACTAATAAAAAGCACAGTTAGTACTTTACTCATAATTTTTTCATGAATTTTCTTATGTCACTGTTTAACTAATAATTAATCATACGAAAGAAAATAAAAGCAATATAATTTTAATGAGAATAATCAATACCTATTTTAGGATAACATAACAATGACTTAGGCAATAGCTCTATGTAAACAATGTGTACAGCTGTATGTAAATGTTCAAACAAGGTTCAATTGTTAACGGGAAGTGTTTACTAAGTACAGTATGTAGTGCGTAAATAATTGACAATGGTACTGAACTACAATATAGTTATTATTTAACAAAGACGCGCTATTAGTATCTTAATACTATTATGGTTGTAGCTAATATATAAAATAAATTCAATTTTCAAACCAATACTATAATTATTTTCACAATTTCACTAGCTCTTAGTATTTAATAAACAAAAAGAAATATTCAAGTATCAATTATTATCACATGTACATAAAAAATATTACATAAATGTTTATCTATTTATTGAAGATTACTCAATTCTACCATTTTGCCAAAAAGGGATCAGGTATATATATTTTTTAATCTGTATAATCTTATATAACCATTATTAAATACATACTTATATATAAATAACATAAAAAATACTGATTAATAATTAAATTATTGTCTTAAATACTATTTTAATAATACTTTAATAAATCTAAGACCTTTTTTTTTGGACACTGCAAAAAGCTTAGCAAAAAAGCATTGCAAGACATATTCATAGGTGCCAAATGTGTTATATGGCGTAAATATACATAAGGGAATACTTAAAGAATATATGAAATCTTCTATCAATCAAATAAGCTAATTGGAGAAAAGAATAATAATACATTTTAGATAATAGGTATTTCCTTTTCATAAATAAGATTGTATTTTTTTATTCGAAGCTCACATTGAAATTAGTGACCTATCTTTAAGTACATACTTTAAAAAAATGTATTTCCTAAGAAACTAAGACCCTTGAAGACCATGCTATTATTAATAAGAGGTATGTATATTATAACATAATAAAGAATCGATGTAAATTTTATTTAGAGAACATACCCAAAATTATATTTTTATTTTATAGAGAGAATGTTACGTGCTAGATTTTAAAAAAAGTACCACTAACAAATCCGCTGGGATAATGAAATTTGAAGACGTCATAATTTCAATAAAGGATATGACAGGCAATTATCTCACACCTTGGATCAGCTGATCAAAATTAGCTATTCCCTATAATTGCAGTTTAAATAAAAACCTGTATACATATATCAACTGTTTTCATTAAAACCTGCATGCATATAAAGACTGTTTTCATTAAAAAATGTATACATATCTTATCTGGTGTGACAAATAAATCGGATGCGACAAAAAATAAATAAATTAGTAATATGACCATTTTTTTAGAACATGAGGCGTGTTTTGATGAATAATAATTATATTCTAAAGATAAGTTGCAAACTATTAAATATCCACTTTTGAAACATTACCAATAGCATTGCAAATAATCTACATTCAATTTGACTTACGACGCTTTCAATATAAAGCTAGCAAAGCAAGTAGGCATGATAATATTTTTTTGGTTTTTATCCCTTTAGCCCGATAGAAGCAAATGATATGAGAAATCCTTCAAATATGTTTATCATTATAAACATCAATAATATAATTTTCTTTGTAATTTCAAAAACCTAATTTGTAATTTAGTATAGGATAACCTTATATGACAATTTAATTTTCAAATAGGGATGGGAAATATATTTTGGATCTTTATACGACCTAATATGAAATTGATAACATCCTGTATAATAGTTATTGAACCTCGCTTCAATATTTTGGTCACGTACCCTTTAGAAAGTAATTTCATCCATAAATAACAAGGACGATCTAATATTAAAATCTATTATGAGCTTTTATATAAATAATATATAGTTTTACAATTCTATATTAATATTAAAATATATTAAAAGATAATTATAATTAAATATTGACTTTTTTTACAATAACTCATTTCTAAACCGTTATTTAATTTTCGGTCATTAGAACATTTTTAAGTTAAGTCTTGGTATATACTTGGAATCCAATTTATCATAAAATTCAGACTCTTTGTATTATAAAACAAAATTAACGATATTGTAATTTTATTAAAGAATTTTTTTTTTAATTAATTATGTTTATGCTGTAATTTACATAAAAGAGTCTTATCATCATGACATGTTATCTGGACTGGATGAGAAAAAATTAAACATTAAATAAGATATAGCCGACACCTATGCTGATAAGTATATGTTATGTTACGAGCCAAAATTGTTTCTGAATGCGTTCTTTGATATCTCGAAACTTTATAATGTATAATAACAGACTAGTAAGTTGAACTGAACTTTAATGATGTCATCTGTAAAATATAAATATTTGTTTATACAGAAAGAAAACCGATAGACTTGATATACTACTTATGGCACTTAAAGGTTCAGTCTCAATTATCCTTTTTTTTTTGTTAACGCGGTGAAAGGTTTTATACCTACCCCTCCGTCTAAGGGGGTCGGAGGCGGTTATTTGGGATTCACGGGCCAGAAGGGCCCATGCTACCTACTAAGACACCAACGGTCACTCTCCGTTGCCGCCTAGTGGATCGCCACGGGAATCGCCGAAGCATGCATCAGCGACGACCTGACGGCGGGCCGCGAACGGCCACCTCCCCCACCGAGAGCTCACTCCAAGTGACCAGGAGCTTCCCCCCGCCTGGCGGGCTTGCTTAATTGTGAGAGGGTTAACCCCTTACCTCTTCCACCCAAGCCCACGCGGCCAGTCTCTAACCACCCACCGACGAGCGCAAGCACCCGACGGCAGACAGAGCAGAAACCGACCGACCACAAGCGAACTCAGGCCTCCGGAGACACCCGAGTTTTCCCACCCCCCAAAATAGCCACAGACGGCCTCCTGCCAAAATCGTGACCGCCTGACTTCCAGGGCTGTACACCGTTGGGCGATGGAGTCGTCACATACCGAGACCTACATTCTCAATTATCCTGAGAAATAAACTATTATCCTTTATTTATCAATAATAACAATGATTTCTTTATTATTAATTACTATTGTCATCATGTCATCAGCCTATCAGAGCCCACTGCTGAGTAAAGGCCTCTTCTCACATGGAGAAGGTATTGAGCGTTAATCACCACGCTTGCTCAAGACGGGTTGGTGCAGTCCAGGTTTCTTCACGATGTTTTCCTTCACCGTATGTCAGTGGTGTCTAAATACTCTTAGAAAGTACATATGACTCGGAAAAATCACATTGGTACTTGCCAGGATCGAACTCGCGCTCTCATGCACGAGAGGCGGGCCTTTTAACCTCTAGGCCACCACTGACTTATAAATTAATGAATACCGATACACTGACTTATTAATTACTTGAATATTTAATATTTCAGATAATTAGAAGCAACTTAAAATTATAATATCATTTTATTATAATATATGAGGGCTTGAACTGCATGATCAATTAAGAACCATCAAACCTAATACAAACTACAAATGATTTCGTTGTGTTACACCGATTTTTCAAGCCAATTAACAGTTTTTTAAACTATGTATAATGTTTTAATCTAATGTTAATTAATGGTCTACTAATACTACAACTATGGTCTAAGATTTGAAGTTTACTATTTCTATTCTATACTTCAATCTAACTGTGAATGAGATTTTTAGTCACGACGAACTTAAACAAATTTCAATTGAACACAAGATTTTAATGAACTTGGGTTGAAAACATCTTATTTTGTTACAGATACCTTGAAAAATATCGATACTTTAGAAGAAGAAATAAGTCAAGTAACAATTTTGAATATTAAAATCATCGTCATTTAGCCACTCATGGTCCACTGCCGGACATAGGCCTCTCCCAATTCGCTCCACAATACCCGGTTCTCCGCTTTCGGCATCCAGTCCCCTCCAGCGACCTTCTTTAGGTCGTCAGTCCACCTGGCAGGGGGGCGTCCTACTTTACGGTAGCCGAGTCGCGGCCTCCATTCTGGGACTCGTCTGCTCCATCGGCTATCTTTCCTTCGGCAGACATGACCAGCCCATTGCCACTTCAGCGAGGCTAAAATAAGCCTCTAGTAATACATCGATGTTGCGTGATAAAGAAAAAGTTGGATGAAGAGGATTTTTATTTTTAACATTTGTTTAAATAAAGCACTCTTTGTATTTGAGAATTTTGAGACTATTATAAGTTTCCTACGTAACTTTAAAACTCATGAATAGTGCGTTTGATTGGGGCCCGTTGAGATTCCAAGATTCCGCCGGCTTCAGCCTCAAGGAAAAATATATAAAGTGTGTTAAAACATATAGCAATCTACGTTGCAACCTTTTAATTTTAAATAAACCGAAAGCCCGACTGCGCTTCGTCCCCCTGGCTTATTTGTGAATTCAAAATGTCTGGAGCACCAATTAAATCGTTTACATCCGGTTCTTAGACCAAGATCTTTGCCACATTAATACGCCATGTGGAATCTTATATTGATTTAATATTGGATGTCAATAATTACGTTTTATCTCCATAAGAAGTTTATTTTTAACAATTATGATAAAATACTTTTAAATAGAAAAATGTCTTCTTACTATAGTGGTTATTGATTATTGCTTTATAATCATATTATTTTAAAAGCTATTGGATTACAATAAAGTAATAAATTAATCTGAATCCATCGAGCAATTTATAAATTAACTAATTCAGCAATTAAATTGTATTTTTTTATAATAATTATTTTTGTAAATCAAATTAAGATGAAGTAAAAAACAGCAAGGAATTTCTTTATATAACTTTTTGTTTGTCAAACTACTTCTACCTCTTTTTTAGAATTACAAATTTCAATATTGTTTCACTTTGAAAATGTCAATTCTGTTATGTCAGTGAAGAAGATGACTATAACGGAATGTTTATAATTCAGAAGATAACATTAATAATCATACAATTTGGATTTCATTAAAAAATTTACAAGAAATGTGTATAATACATAGGTATACGAAATGCAAGTGTTATTTTTATTCATCTTATCATCTAGTTGGGATATTTTGAATGCCTTTTGTAAGTATGTAAGCATGGTTCTTTATTTTATGAAAAAACACGACTAAACGATGGGTTGACTTAAAACTAATTAAATAATGTTCTTGCTTAAAATGCAAAGTCCTACGCATCTTTTAAGTCTATTTTACTTCACAGGTGTCAAACAAAGGGCAAAATTAAAAATATCACTATTTTGTTTTTGTTGTTCTAGAAAAGTAAAATTTATAATATATCTATTATTACTTATTTTTCTTTTTGTATGAAGTTACAAATAGAATAGCGTAAACGTAAACATTTTGCATGAATCTATATATGTTTTAAAACGTATTGGACTTTTACCTGCAAATCATTCTGTTTTTTTTTAGTTTTTGATGATTTTCGAGGTCTGTTATAAAATAATGTAAACTAAGAAGTGGGTTATGTAGTTGCCTAAAGACAAAATTGAATCCAAATATGTATTTTGTTACTATTTTGAATTCAGAAGGTACCTTTAAAAATAATACTTTTGAAGTTTTTAACTTAATAAGATATACAATTGATTTATAGTAATAAAACAATTAATTTCTTATATATATCATGAACTGTATATTAACACAGTACTTGTTTTTCAGCTTACTTTTAAAATAACTTTATACAATATAAGTATTTTTCTTTTTTGCCTTTTTCTTTATCAGTGTGTCAGTTTTTTATAATCTCAATTTGCATTATTGTTAGTGTAATTTATTTTACCGATTTCTTAACTGAGTGCAATAAAGTAATTATTAGAGGTTTCTTCAGTTCCCTGTTCAGTTCAGTTTTTTGTCGCAAACACTGTAACAAATATAAAGTCATCAAATTCGAAGTTAAAATTTTATATTTATTAAGGGTTTAAAATCGTAACAAAAGATATTTATATCTCAACGGTTGTTAATTTGGTGTCTACAGAAGATATAATAAATAGTAGGATCATAAAAAACCTCAACAATTACTGTCTCCTAAACAATATTTAGCAGTTGACTTACGTATTAACCCCTTTTTTTTTTAATGTCGCAGGGAAACGCTTTTTACGAGCCGTCCAACCGGTCTTGGTGGGACCGGAAGGTATGTGTGAGACTCGGCCAGGGCAGGCCCCTACCCACTAAAAACACTGCGAAAGCCCTCGGCCGCTATGTCGGTGTACCCCGGATCTTTCAGCAACAGCGCACACCAGCGACTGGCCGGTCCTGGCAAAGACCGGACTTACTCCCTCGGAGATAGGGGGCAATCCCGGCAATTAGGATCGCCCCGACGACGCCGAACTCTCACAGAAGCCGGGTTAACAGCCCGACCCCGGCCCGGAGAGTATGGGTGCTATTGGAGGAAGCGTTGATATCGCTTCCGTCGCACCCCCGTCTGTTCCACACCGCCGAGAACTGCCACAAGGTCTTGGCGCTGCGCAGCCAATCTCGGGCACACCTCGAGGGTGTGCTGGGCCGAGTCCACCGCAGCGCCGCACTCTTGGCAGCCTACTCCCGGCTCTTTCCTGGCCGTCCGACACAAGTAGTCACCGAAGCACCCGTGCCCGGTGAAAACCTGCGTCAGACGGTAAGTGAGGGGTTTGCGTTTCCGCCTCATCCAATGCTCTAGGACCGGGTGAAGCGCTGCCGTTGTACGTTTACCGTACGGCTGCTCCGCCAGGTCCTTCCCCCACTCCCGCATAAGGCGCTCCTCCCCCTGCCGGCGAACCGCTCGGATCTCCTCCGACGGAGGGTTCTCGCCGAGAGCCCTCCTACCCGAGACGTAGGAGAACACCTCGGCGCGAACCGACGCCACGAGATCCCAAGGCGGATCGCTGGCAAGGGCAGTCGCTGCGATCCAGGAGACCGTACGGTGCCCCCTATTCACCCTCACCGCAGGAGCCCTTTGCGCCGAGCTCAGTAAGGCTTTGGCCCCGCGGCTCATTGGGCGATCAGCCCAAATGGGAGCAACGTCCGTGGCTATACTCCGACAGACCCCAGAGTATAGCCGCCTGCAAGCTGCGCTGGGTCCTCCGAGGTTCGGGGGGTATTTTCCCAGCACACCTGCCGCCCTCATGACCTTCGGTCCCAACTACCTGAAATGGGGCATAAAGGCGCACCCTCCGTTAAGGGTGAGCCCTAAATATTTCATTGTGGGACTCACCCTGACCCTCCCTCCTCCTATGAGGAGGGTGGCACCCGGCAGGGGTCCTTTCCTCCCAGTCCCGCGGAAGAGGAGGGCTTCGGTCTTGTCGATTCTGACCCGAAGCGCCAACCTCTCTATGCGGCTGATCACGAGGTCAGTTCCGACCTCAGCCAGCCGCGCCGCCTCCTTGTAGCTTCGTCCCCGGGATAAGACGAGGGTGCAACTGCATAGCATATGACACCCATTTCGGGGAGGAGACGACTCCGCAGGACCCAGTCGTAGCCAACGTTCCACAGGACCGACTCAGGAGCGAACCCTGTGGCACGCCGTTTCCGACTGTCCACCATTCTATGGACCCCCTCCGGCTCTCGACTGCCACCCTCCTCTAGGAGAGGTAGTCGCCTAACAGCCTCCTCGGATACAAGGGCACTCCAAAGTTCGAGTGCCACCTTTATCGCGCTGTGTGGAAGGCTGTTGAAGGCGTTTGCGATGTCAAAGGACACCGCAACCACCACCTCTCCTCTGCGTTTCGCCTCTTCCGTCACCGCCCTCAGGCGCTTGAGGGCATCAACGGTCGATCGATGGGCTCGGAACCCGAACTGGAACTCTGAAAGTCCCGGGCCCGAGCCTTTCTCCAGGTGCCGAAAGAAACGGGTGGCCATACGTATTAACCCCTGTGATATTTAAACCAAAAAAACATTTTATTTTTATTAATTAATCGGTTTTTTCAGATATGAATTATGAAGATGAAGCTTCTAAGCATAAAATGCGGAAATTTAATCAAGACTTTAAACCTATAACGTTATCAAAGAAGAATCAGAAATATCATACAGCGCCATCAAAAAATTTCAATTGCGATGAATTTTCAAGCTATGCAATCAATTGCACAATTGATGCTGCTTTAATTTACAACTCCACTCGAATGTCACCGCCTTCGCCAACGAAAATTAATGACTGGTGCCGGTTTGTAAAAATAGCTTTTACATTGGATTGATATCGCACTTTGCGCTTTTATTCGTTGATTTCTGAACAAACATAATGTATCATAAGCTTATCGAATTATATTGTTCCAATTGGATTTAAAAGTAAATAATATAAATTAAATAATCTTCTTCTTACTTTAGTGCTATCAAACATTTAACAAATTGTGCTATTGACTGGAACACGGATTGTAAGGATGTAACAGATAGTCATTTTAACGAAGAGAGTATTAAAGGGCACATTCATGTCGTAAATAATATTTGTGATGATGAATGGTTTCTTATACGTAAGTTGCACGTATTACTTAATGATTTTCCTCTTATATTAGTTAGATCTGTAGTTGTCTTATGTTATCTAAAATATATGAAATTTCACTGAATTTAAGAATCATGTTTATTTGTTCCAAAATAATAATAATTTATTGTAGTGTTCAGGAAACATATAAGAATATACAGTAATATTTTCTTAAACTTGTGATTATTGCAATGTGGGCATTGTTAATCTGTTAATTTATCAGAAATAAAACGATAGCTATGATTTTTTTTTAATTTAATAATTTGTCTGCTTTTTATTTCCATTACACTTTTATATTATTCATAATATTTATTTATATAACTTTTAAGTTTGATTTATAGTTGCCATAGTGAATGTGCCATGTTTTAATGTAAGTTGCAAGGGTAGATATTCCTAAGTAGTTGTGAGTGGAATACTATTGGCCACGAAGATCATATACGTGATAAAGCTACAAATAATCATTCAGCTTTAAATTTCACATTCTAATTGAAATAACTGAATTTGGATTTAAAGAGACTTTAATCTTGAAATGTTGTCAAGTATATTTTCTATATAAAGTTATACAGAATAAACTTAATAATATAATTTATTTCCTAACTTAAAATGAGATATTTTTTTATTTTTGCATTTATCGTTATAATTAAGGGTACGAAGAACTGGAAGGTTGTATAGAAGCTGCTTCACAGCCTTGGGAGTTCTGCTACTTAACCTTTAAGAATTCTGTTGAGGAACAAAAAAATATTACCCAGGAATGGACACATTATGAAGTACACTTTAGGCTTTGTTGGTTAGTCGAACAGAGTATTATCTGTTTATACTGATGCTTAGCTGTAATTTAGAGTTATCAAATTACCATTAAAATTTATATATTCTCTTACATATTTTGAGAAATACTTTTTTTGATATAAATTTATTATTCACGAGGTAAATATTTTTAATTATTATTATATATAAATTCTGTGTAACTCTGATTAAAATAAATTCATAAATCTTAATCTTAATATTTCTTATATAATTCATATATTAAGATGAGAATAATATTCTTTAACTGTGAATAATTGTACACTTAATTTTTTTACTATATCTAATAAACGTTGAAAGTAATGTTTTGATTAAATAACTGACAGAGCGGGGTCTTAAGGCACATTTTTTAAACAAGATTTTTATTTATTTATTTATATATTTATTTATTTGGGAAACAAACAATTTAAAAACACTATAATATAAAATAAAAATAACAAAAATCACAAATCAATCAAGTTTCCACTTAAAGCCATTACACAAACTAAAATTAAAAGTAAAACAAAAACTTATAATTGAATTAAACAAAAAATTAAAATTGAAAGTAAAACAAAAACTGCAAATACATTGTCACTATAGGTAAAAGAGTTAAAAACAGTTAGTATTTAAGATATCACGGACTAAAATGCTATGCTATCTTTATAAGCCTGAAACACAAAAAATGTCGTTCATGAATATTGGTTAAAATTTTGTATTCACACTTCGAGCATTTGAAAAATTCCCAAACTCCAAAATTTTCTATGTTCAAAAAACCAAAAAAATGATAGTTTGTTTGAATAAAACATGAGAGTTCCGAATGGGCAATAGTAAAGGCAGATTTCTAAAATAGTCGAATTCCGATTGGAATTAGATTTTTTCTAATATTTCAATAAAAAAATCTTCACAGAAATAATATATAATACAAATTGTTCAAAATTATTAATCAATTTTATTCGGTATGTTCCTCGTACTAGCAATAATAAATAGTATAGTATACTTATAGCAGGTTATAATAAGGTTTTCATAGTTAAATTGTAATAAGCCTGATGTTAAAGCGCAAGAGCTCGATTTCGAAGATGCACACTTGAAACATTATTTACGCTGCCACCAGAATGTACTCACAATCATGCGGTTACTTTACAAAAGTTCTCTGTCGTTGTATCCGAGGGAAGCGTTTATCAGGTAATTTATTTGGTCAGGTAAGGTTTAAGATAATCCATGTTTACTTTTTGTTTTAAACTCTTTAAAATCCTTACCAGTCATTGTTTATCATGTTTGGATTTATGTATGTTCAATAACGATTATTTTAATATGTTCTCTTGTGACAGGTTATGAAGATTGATAAAAAGAATTAAGATATGATACGGAGATTGTTTTTTAAATTATATTAACTTCTTATGTCATCTATAATTGCCTTAAAAATTTCTTATTTAGCAATGATTAACATTTCTTAAAATATTATAGACATATTATCGTTATTCCAATCTTTTTAAGAAGAGAAGTAAAAACAATATTGCTTCATATATTTCTAATTATAAACAGTTTTTGATAGGATATATTTGTCTTATATTTTTGTTGTATTATTTTTTTCAGGACTGCGATCATAACATGATGTATGAGAACTGTCCCGGCGGAGATCCACGGCCAAGTAGTGCCATGCTTAGGCGTCTGATGAGTGCCGAAATACTGAGTTCAGCATCCGTTCGCCAATATGAGACGAGTATAACTTCCTTATGTTTCTTTATTTTGTTTGTGGTGATAATACAATCTGTGTAGTTTCTACGTTTTTTATTATTATATGCCTTATCCCTATACTTGGCAGAAAATTTAACCTTTAAAAAATTATAGTTTTACTACTTATCTATGTTAATTGGATTAAGGATACCAGGACAATTAAATAAAAAATCTCTGAATTTCAGTTTTCAGCATATATTATGTGTCTTTCAGTGGACACTGCCAGGCTCACAAGAAAAAAAATATAAAGAAGAACGTGGTTTTACATACACACTGCCATGTTATAACTAAACTAAAAAATAAACAAAAATGTAAAAATAATATAAATCTTAAAAAATATTAACAAGTTTTGAGATCTGTTAGGAACTAGGTCAATAAGTAATGCATGTTACATTAGATAAACATTTTTTTCAAACAAAATTAAACTTCTTATCATTATTTATCACAATATTCAGTCCTAAAGCTCTGAGATCAAAGTTTACGAGTACTTACATACCTATCTATTATGTAACAATATGAAAAACTTAAATACTACTTTGTATGAAAATCTATAAAGCAATTTCGTCCTTCAACTATAATTAGCCGTGCGTTACACTCTGGACAAAAAAATTTGGTTTGATGTTTCGTGCATAGTCTACATCTGCCTTTTGTCGTAAACGCAGGAAGATGTCCTGTTAGGTCGTAACGAGTAGCATTATCAGACCTCTCCGCTACTGGTTTTTTTATTATTTTCACAGCTCTGTATAGAGTATTAGGTTGTAGATAAGAACTCCTCTCAAAAAAACGCAGTTGCCTAAATAGAGCGACTCGAAACTTTTTAAGTGGCAATCGTTTTTGTTTCCCACTATTCTCGTGACGATACAGTAACCATTATTGATGCATATGTCCAAAATCTGTGAAAACAATACTAAATACCAACGATGGCCTGTCAAATCAGTACGGTATAAAGCAACTAACATATAGGCTAGATCAACTCCACCCATGTTTCCGTTATAGTGCTTTATTAAGTTTGGGCATGTGACCAAAGATTTCTTCTTTTCTTATTTCTTGTACCGTAAACATCCACATACGTACTTACAGCCACAACAAACTTGTTATCGAACCACTTCACAACAGCTATATAGTGTTCGTTAGACACGACTTGTGCAAAAGCTCCCCTGCTCTTTTTTTCAACTCTTTATCAGACGGTAATTTTTTTTCTGCCCCACGAAGTCGATTTATCCTGACTGTACCTAAGGAGAATATACCGTACTCACTCCTTAGGTGATGTATTAATTCAATTGACGTAAAAAAGTTGTCAAAGTATATAACAGAGCATGGTTTTTGCTTGATAGAATTGGCCAAAGCTATCACAACTTTGGCTCCAAGACCCATTCCTTTTTCTTTTTCTGTAAAAATATGAAATCTAAAAGTATCTTCTCCTCCATAAATAAGAAAATCATGCACGAGGCCAGATGGTGAAGCATGAACGAAAAATTTAGAACCCCACTTTTTGGGTTTATTCCGGACATATTGTTTTTGACTTCCGGCTGTAGTGCCCTTATAAGGCACCATCATCTCGTCGATGCTGAAACGTTTTCCTTCAGAAATATTTAATGCAAAGTTATGACGAACTTTTTCTACTAATGGCCTTTTTTTATAGTACCTGTCACCGTCATCTTTTAAATTATTATTAAAATGAATATAACGTCGAATGGACTGAAATTTCTTTAATGTCATTACGTTAGCAATTTTACTGTATTTAAATTAATTTGACCAGTAATCAGTGTATGCCGGCATATCTACAACACCCATTAAAATATTCATAACTATAAAATCTTTGATATCGTCTTTGGTTTTATTAATTGAAGTGCCCTTTTTCTGTACAGAATATAAATTAGAATGATAAACTATAAGTTCTAGAATATCGTCAGTTAAAAATAGCTTAAAGTAATCAAGCGGCGATTTTTCAATATGAATAGAATCGCTAAATGCGCTGATCCTTAAAACTTCGATCTTGTCCATTTAGGAGACATTTTGGAAGGTTTTAATATGAAATGAAACGATTATTTTTCGGATATACTACGCGTGCTTTATTTTGTTTAAAAACTACATATTCCCGACGTTTCGGCTACTTTTCAGCTACTTTTGTTTCCGTTAAAACTTTATTTGTCGGGTCTTTGTTGACTTTTATATAAATAGAATCATCTGTACCTCGCCAGCATCGCAAGAACCACACGAAGCCACCTACTGTTGAGCGACAACCCTTTAATGCTACCATATGTGAAGGGAGTTACTGACAGAATAGGCAACATCTTGAAGAAGGTTTCCATCAAGACTATTTACAAACCACACAAGAGAGTGAGCCAATTCTTGAGACCGATCAAAAGTAGCATT
>JAAAKD020000109.1:3247968-3258266 GCA_010014825.2 Danaus melanippus
CGAGCCGTCAGAGGGATCGGACCTCGTCGAAGTGAGGTTTTCGTCCAACCGGCTGCGAGGTTACCTTGGAATAGCCTCAGGGCGTGACGAAGTTACGTTCCATAGGCTCAAAGCCTGACGACAGTCAAGACGAAAGGCATAAGTGTCGTCAGTTAGGCTGACGGCACTCTTTTTAAAAACAACGAATTCGCTTCTTCTCCGACATATATATATATATATATTGGTGCTATTATCTCCGAACGTTTTTACGTTCCTTATGGTATAATATAATATGAATGGTAGCTTCTACTTTATAAAAAAATAAAAGTAGCATATCAATATAAAAAAAATAATACGCTTGAAACTTATATATCACAACGCTGCCAAAAGCAATAACTCTAAGTCAGTGACAACTTCTGTAGATATTCCACCGATTTCAAATCTCAGCTGTCTTGTGCTGTCCTTTTTTGACTATTAAATTCCTATCTTCTATACGATTTATTTCAATTTAATGTTTTGGAATATAGTGTACGATTTGTAACATTAATCTTTTTTAATCAAGATATTACTGTTTTTATAAATTTATATCCAAAGAAAGCATTTAATTGGTGAATAATTATGCTAGGTGCGTTGAACATGGAACCAAATTGTTAAGTGAGTGGCAGGTCACCGAAAAGTTATTAACTTAGTAGTCTTCTATCGTCTTTCGTTAAACTGTGTTGTAATCAATATATTAATGTTCAAGATATATATATATACATATTCGTACAATGTTACTAGATCATTGCATTATTGAAGAATGATGATTCAAAATATTAATTAATTCTCGGAAATAAATAATAAAGTCTTTTGTAAATTTAATGATTATATTATATTTTTTTTGAAATAATTTCCAGTTTCGTTAATAACAAACGTTATTAAGATGACAGCAATCGCTACATCTCGCTTCTTAAAAACATGTGCTTATGAAATGCGTTTCTATATGTTTATAAACATACATATGTTTGAATGATATTTTAATGTTAGTTTTGATTTTCCATATGTAATATCAAATCTGATCCAATTATTACTTTGAACAAGTATTTAATTAACATCTGTTGCCTGTAGTAGACAGGACTAATCTTGAATACTGACACCAGCTTCCCTCATTACAATCATCGAGTGTGAAGTTATGTCTCTTAAAGTAAATAACTTACTATGACACGGAATCCAAAAACACAATTTGCTATAGCTATATGCATAATTATGGTTCCTAACTTATATTCATATAATAATTATCAAATATATATTTTTTCTTCCTCATTATAAATGTTTCTTGTAAGGGGGAAAAAAGTAATACTAAAAGAAAAAATAAATGTATATTTAAGGGAAAACGATTTAATGAAAAATAATATTTTCCGGTGCTCTTCACTTATTAGTCAGGAGTTTGTAATTAAAGTAATATTGGCAATCTTATATATGTATATAAGAGAATTTCATAATTAGGTTTACTAAATTGTTACTCTCGATGTAATTATTGAATCTAGATGGAGTCTGGATAATAATGATTTCGTGAAAATATCACTATTTCGCTAAAATTATCAACGTTAGACATATTTAGTCTACAAAGTTTAGGATGAAGAATTAAATTTATAAGTAATACTTGAAATTTCAGAAAGATCGACTTTGGGTTATTAATATTTAAATGACAGAGTTCAGAATATTTACATCCCTCTCTATGATGTAGAAAAATATGTGTATATTTCTCTATGACACAAATATAATTTAAAGGTAGAAAGACTGGCTAAATACGTTGACAACAGTTTATAAAAAGGTTGCTTGTATTACAAAATTGCGAGGAAATAGAGCGAGAGGCAGCCTTCACGGTTGTAAATTATAACAGTGGCCAGTAAAGATTAGCTGAATACTTCCAGGGATAAAAGTAAATGGTATAACTTCTCGGATGCTTTTGCCCTAAAGGGATTCGTGCAAGAATAAATTTATCAAGTAATCAATAATTTTCAAATATTTATTCTAAGAAACTAATTCCAATTATTTATTATAAACAACTTTGTCAATTTCTGTGTCTATAAATTATGTTTTTTGCCTAATAATAAAACTTTAAATGACTAGTCGTGTATGTGTAAAAACCTTTTTAAAAAAATCTATGTAATTAATAATTTTTTGGCTACACTCTTCTTTTTTTCCTCCATATTTATTGACAATAATCTTAAAATTTTTAACGTATTAGTCATGTTCCAGAACGTTTGCTTAGTTTCATACAATATAAGAATGCAACAAAATTACAGATGTATTTTTTTCAAGGAATAAGTATTTTTCCTGAAATATTCTTCTATTATTTATTGTTTTAATGTCATTTTTTTATGCTCGAGCGGGCAACCAAGCAGACGGCGTACCTCATGTAGGTAGTACAACATAGATTGGCTGATGTGTTGCCACCCTTGATTAGGGAAGAGGAGTAGGAAAAAGTGGAAAAGGATGGGAAAAGGGAAAAAGGCTAGTCTTTTAGTAGGTTGTAGAGAGATTTAGCTGTTATACCTCTCGCTCCCACTTCAACCGCCTACAAATCCACAACGAACCTATTTCGAGTGAATTCGTTTGCGAGCTCGTAATATTTTTTGACCTTGATGGTATGGTCTTTGGGAATGTTTGTTTCCCAAGGAACCGTAAGCTCTATCATCACAACGCGCTTTAAAATTCGCGAATACATAAATATATCTGGTCTGGAGGCCGACGCACAAATATTCTCGGTGATTTTGTATTGTATTTCTTACGTGTCCATCATTATAGTCCAGTCCAAAGCCGCTTTAAGGATAGAGTATGGCTTGACGTTTGATTTTGTAGCCCTAGTACCTTCTCTCACAAAACCCGCTGATCGCTAGTTTGTGGTTATTTCCCTTTTCGCTCTTTCTACTGAAACACTAACCGATTTACGTATGGTTTCTAGAACCATATCGTGTCGACGCGAGTATTGACCGCCGTCCAGGAGTACCTTACATCCCACCCGCAAATGCCTAGGAGTTCCAACTGCCTTTAAATGGATATAGCAAATTTTTTCGGCACCTTTACCCCATCTTACTAAATAACTCTGATCTGGGAGAGTCATCTGGAAAGCATTGAGATAAAATATTAGCAATGCCGGCGATCAATCATGAATTAAGGTGCGCCATTTTAGTGCTAATGGGATGCAAAAATCTTCTATGTCTAAACACTCGTTCTGCATTTCTAAAATCATTGCATCTATCTTATATTTATCATTTTTATCTTGCCGAACAAAAGATTTCAATATATCCGCATATTGGATTTTTTTATTTGATCCCAACCCTACTTTGTATGGTAAAAATAATTTCTGGCATTCACTAAAATAGGTGATTATTAAATTAATTAAGTCATATCACTATTCATCACTATTTAGAGATATTTAAATAAGGTACCTAAAAATGCAAGAAGACAAGAATTTGGTTGTATAATTTCATTTATAAAAATCAAAAAGATAAATTAAATTTCTGATTAACTACTATTGTTAGTCTGGTTAAATAGTAAAGCGAGTGAAACACGGTCATATATACTTAGAGTCTACCGTAAGCTAATTCTCATCAGTTTATTTACATTCATTGTTCACATTGCTAAAGGTGTTATTTAGTTAGATCTCAAGCTATCTTACTATTTCAGTAACTTTCGAAAAAAGAGAGAATATATAAAAGAAAAAAAAATCTTTTTATATAATTATTTTTAAATACTTAAGAAAACGATTTTTTTTTTATTGTTACTCTAACAACGTAACTTAAAACTAACTACTGTCCGACGACACATATAAATATATATATCGGCCCTATCAGCTTTAATGACGGATGCAACATGAAAATAACTTGAGGCTGTCCTGAATTATTATTGAAAATTATTGCTATTCATAATTATTGTTAAAAATAAAATGAGATGAAAGACTGTTTAAAAGGAGAATAGAACAATTTTTGAATTTGAATATAAATATAAGATCTG
This sequence comes from Danaus melanippus, assembly GCA_010014825.2. Classification (NCBI taxonomy): domain Eukaryota; kingdom Metazoa; phylum Arthropoda; class Insecta; order Lepidoptera; family Nymphalidae; genus Danaus; species Danaus melanippus. The sequence goes on from JAAAKD020000109.1 coordinate 3,251,947, forward strand.
GACGCATGAGAGGGCAGTTTGTGCGGACCATTGAAAAATGTCATTATGAACAACCTTCGAGAAATACAAGTATATTTAGAAGAATTGAAGTTCAATTTTTAAGTATCATGGAACGTTCGTGAAAGAAATGACATTATTGTCGTCAGCGAGGCTGGCGTCACTCTCTTTAAAAACAACGAATTTGTATTAACTCTGATATATACAATTCTAAATTTGGATAAGGATTAAATGAGTATCATTTTTTTAAAAAACAAGAATGAATTTCTCTACTGACGTTTAATGTGATATTTATTACTTACAAATTATGATGATTCATAACGTACATCTTCAATTAAATTTTCGAACAAAGAACATTGTTTTCACTAATCCCTAATCCCTAATAAGTTTTAAAAATTATTAATTAGTATTGAGAGAAATGAAATCGAACTAAATTTATTTACTGACTTATTTATTATAAGAAACCTTTCAGACACATTCCAACTGATAACCTTCAAACACAAATTCAATATTGCCTTGTACAATTTTTAAAGTCATGTGTCTAAACTATAAATCAAGAGTTATTTTATCACAAATATATTGTAAAATTTTAAAAAGAAACGAAAGCATAAATAAACATAATTTAAAAAAAGTAACAAACTTTACTTAAATGTACTTTTGTAATTTGACCTAAAATGTGGTATGACCACGTGTTAGATTTTCCCAAAAAAAAAAAAATTACCTTACTGAATTATGGGGCTCTAATAATTCTAAATCAGACTCTGAAATTAGTGTAGGGTCTATATAACTAAAATTACCATTTTATTTTGGAGGTAAATTGCAAAGGTCAGTACCAAAAATTGTATATACAAAGCAATTTGTAGCAAACCTTAAGTATAGCGAAACAAGACAACTAAAATTTTGTCAAACTTTTCTACTGAGACGTGCGACAAACTTTTGTTTTACAGTGTCATTATAAAGTAGAAGAACAAATCCTTATATAATTAAGGCTAAATTACTTGGGAAGTATTAAGCTTAAAAAGCTTAAATAACATGATTTCTTATGATTTAAATAGGAGCTTATTAGTTCAAAAAGTTTTAAGACCTTTACTCCTTAATTTAATGTGACATGACATGCCTAAAATTAATAATGTTGTAAATATATTTCTAAAATTTCTAAATTAGAAGAGTTTGATTTTAAGTATGTACATCCAAATTATACCGGACTTAATAAGAAAAGTTGTGTTTCTTGGTGTTGCGTACACAAAATAATTGCTCACATCTTCTCGATAAAGCACGTTCACGAAAGGCGTTACTCAATGTTAAGGACTGTACTTAAAATGCGTTATTCGAAAAAGTGGCAATATTCTATTAAGCGGTTATCGTCAACGCGTATATTTTTATTAAACGATTTTCGGTAAATTTGTTTATTTCCATTTGATAGCTCTAACAAAATAAAAACTTTCATTATTGTTATGTGTAATGGATTTCATTGGTTATTTATTTTTTTTTATAATAATTTATTAAATAAATAATTGTTCGATTATTGTTTAAAGTATATAGACATTTCATACTAGTCGTACTAAAACGTGAACTAGAATAATACTTTATTTTTAAACCAATAACTACAACTTTTTCAGTTGTATAAGCATAAGCTGTAAGATGTTAATTGAAACATCAAATAAAAATGAGCTTACACGAAACATTGTTACTTAGAAACAACTGAAAATTCTTGGTATTAAAATGAATAATTTGTAGCCATATTCATAGCTGATTATAACAGAAAATCCAGTATATTTTAATGTAAAATTACTGCTCATTGTTGCATTGCGCCGTCCCTCGCTCGCGAAAGCGAGATAACAGCGTGCGCCAGAATTAATTAGCCAACTAAAAACTTGGCTCATTTCGGGTAATAACATCCGAGTACAAGATGTTGAGTCCCGGAAGAAACTGTCTTATGTTAGAATCCCTCGAGTTACAATAAATTTGTTTAATAATTGTATAACTTATGAATAAATTTCAATAATACCTTAGAGTAAAACGAAGAACGTGTACCAACCAAGTGCAATCAGACAAATTTAATTATATGATAATACAAAACATTACTATTTTACAAGTTTTAAATTACTGAACTTGCAAAACATTGTATACGAGTTTTTGCTTTTAAGTTCTAAAAAACGACATATTTAAGAAGTAAGTGTAAGAGTGAACCATACAAGGTTAATTCTAGGTAAAGCTCTAGTTCCTAGGAATTGAGTAAATAAAATTTATTAAGCATTTCGTATTAATGCAGTTTAAATTTACTTTTAAAAAACAAACAGAAGAAAAGTTCACATTTTATTAAGTTAACAAATTCAAAATTTATTTATAAGTGCAGTAACTCTAACTATTAATTTTGAATCATATTTAGTTTGAAACATATTTTAATCGTTTTTTACTATTTTTTTTTTTTGCTATTTATAGTGTCACTTACATATGTCGGTATAAAAAATTAAATTCACAATATAAATAATGAATTGCTTTGTCTATAATATCGACAGTATTATAAGGTACTTTTTAAAAAAATAAGGATAGTTTTCCTTTATATTATAGACTGTTATAAATTAATGTAGATGGTAGTAACTAAATTACTGGTTATTTCTCTTTCGCTATTGAGTTTGAGCTCAAAAAGTATGTCAATAGTTGTCATAATTTACTCATTGGCATAACAAAGTTTTATGGTTTAGAGCCGTTCGTATTAAATATCATCGAATAATCTCAATAGGTACTAACTTCTACTTGTTACTCCCCTTTTATAGAGGCTCAACTTGAGTATAGGTGTCCCTAATATTAAACTCTGTTAGAGGTTTTTTTATTATTAAAAAGAAAAACTGTCTTATTTTGAGTTAAAGTTCAATTTTCGCAGAAAAAGTATTACAACCTTGTGCTAAGATAAGTATATAATAATAAGTTATTGTAAGCCTTTTTCGCGTTTTTGTAGTTTTCTTGGAACCAATACAAAAAATAAGTCACCTTGACTTATTATAATAAAACTTGTTGCAGGGTATTTCTTCGTTTTATTTATAGCTTATATAAAATATATTTTTTGGCACATATGTACGTCTATTGTTAATGTTCAAAATTTATTTGCTATTGTAAATATAATCTATATAAAGTGATTATTACGATAAATTGATAACTCAATTTAATTTTAATAACAGCAAGAACTCAATTCTTTTTGACCTTTAATTTATAATTAAAAAAAAATCTTCACATTTCGCCTCAATTTTAACAATAATTATCAAAAAATGTACCACATCATCAGTTTAGTTATTTCGGAGTTTTGTTAAACCTGCTGTATTTTCTTATTATTATTAAAAACTCATTGGTTTGATAGTCAAAACACGAAAATGCACAAAACACAAGGTGACCAGTGATTTCACTGGTTTCACTGGTTCACCATAATTTGGATAATTGGAGTTATAAAAAATTACTTTTCTGAAATTATTGGCTATCTTCCACGTGTGATTTTTAAAATGTTTGTTATTTTATTTGTAATTTGATATTATAATCTTGTAGCAACTAAACTTTAGCTAGTAGCTAGTTTGAAAAATCAAGCACCCCTATACAAACATGTAGGTAGGATATAATATAAAAATAAGTGTCAAGTAAAAGCTTGTAGAAATTCAATAAAACAAATTTATTTTTCTACGCAAAACATTATGTTCCATGAGGATTACATTTTCCTCAATAGATAAATTTTATTTTATATCCCATACAGTTTTCCTAGGCCCATTCATACAAAAACGACACTGTTTCCTTGTTAAAGATAATGCCAACATTTCTCTACTTCGTGAGTTATACAACTAAGCACGAACTGAACTAAAAAAACAAAATAAAGATGTTAAATTTTGTCTAAACTATAATTAAAATTTTTAAGTCTAGATGTAAGCCTAGTATAAGCCGTTGAATATTGTTAGTAAATATTCTTCTCTTAGATGTACATACATAATAGAAAAGTTATTAGGAATTTTTGAATTAGTTTATTACAAGTGAAACACTCTATACATTGCATGCAACGTTTTTTGTATCCAACAAACACTGATATATATATAATAAACTTCTAATTATTATTTCGATCTTTTTAGTCCTTTTGTGATAATTACCAAAATTTCATACAGTACAAAATTCAAAGAAATTGGACAAACAAATAATGAAACGTGTTCGAAGTGAATGAAGTTGAAAATATATTCTACTCCCAATGCAATAATAGTGCATTAACTGTGATCTGTGTGCCTTACAGAGACCACTAATGACGTGGTTCTCGCTATCTCATTCCAGCTCACTTCACGTCAAGACCACTAACTATGAGATGGGTGACATTTTATCATCACACTTCTATGTTCGTATACTAGTTCAATAGATAGTTAAGTTAAGAAAAACTTGCAGTATTAAATAACTCGTTTATTATTACTCGAAAAGATGAGCTTTTGGTAGATTGTATACTTTGTCTTTTTATATGAGTTCTTTACACGGAATAAATGTAGATCTTAGAGAATATCACTGTATTAATATTAAAATTATATCAGCGTATACTCTTTTTTTCTATTATTGATTAGACAGACGCAAGTTTCACTTGTTTAACTTAGAATAATTTCGATAAACATAAATACAATTTACTTTCAGCTTATCCAAATATACAAATATTTTTAAGTTTCGTACTAGACTGAAGTGGCTTCACAGCTTCTTTGTTTTTTATAACTATGGTGCATAGCTTAATAACTTAGCTTTTTTTTTAAAGGAAGCGTTTGAATTGTTTAAGTTAAAAAAGAGTTCAAGAGATTCAAATTTATTAACGTTTTCTATCCCTGCCCACAAAAATTTTAAAAACAGGCTCTTTAAATTCCAGCAGTTTCATTGACTACTTTGTCTCTTATCGACATTGCCTTATTTGTCTGTCTGTATAACATTATCCAATAGTTAGAGGTAACAAGTACCACTACTTCAATTTTAATTGCAAACAAAATTTCCTAATATAAATTTAGATGAAGTAAAGACACATATTTTTTTGAAAAAATATTGTAATATAATATACATGTAAATTATAAAAACAAATACTCAGTCTATAAATAAGCAAGAATTTTTATTAACAGTAATAGTCCTAAATATATAAGCAATATACATTGCTCTGTGTTTATGTAGAACCCGTGTCGCGAAATACAACACAGTACAACACGTCACCTTTGATCATGAGAACATACCAAAGGCTACAAACACTTAATGAAGAATATATTAGACCATTTATAAAAATTATAATTTTTACATCAATCATTTTTGGTGGATACAGTCTTTAATATAAGAAATCGGAGAATATTCTTCTTCTTCTTAGCTTTAATCCCGTTTTGTGATGGGGTCGCTTTCCTGCTACTCTTTTTCCACTTCGCTTTATCATGGACATCTTCCTCATCCAGATTTAGACATCTAAATCAGAAATAACAGGTAAAATAGTACTTATAAAAAATGTACCCGTATCATGAGATTAAAAGGTAAGACTTAAGGAAATAGAAAAAATTAAAAAAATGTATTAAAAAAGAGGCTATCAGGTTGTGGGGATTACAAACAGAAACATACATTTATATAAAACAGTGATAGGAAACAAAGACTTAATAACCAAAATCATACACAGATACATTAATAAATAACTAGCAAAAATATATAAATATATTACAAAAATAAGTAACAACAGCAACTACAGTAATAGAGGCAGCATTATTTGTATATGTGAGTCTGATAACGCCTGTCTCTATTGGTTTAGGACCAGCAGTATTAGAGATATACCAATCTCTACTGTAGGAAAGGATATCATAACAATCGTAAAAGTTATTAAAATAATAGTTCATGATTTAAGTTAATGTATGTATGTATACATTAATTGTTAGCATAATTCTTTACTTCACGTGGGATACGAGTTTAGTAGATCTGATGTTTAGGTATGAAATTACAAAATGATTCACAAATACTTTAAGATTAATATTCCAACCGCGTTTTATATTGTTTGCTTATTATATTCTGGAATTGTAAAGATGTATCCTGTTTCTGAAATGTTTTGAGACGTTCATTATTATATTATTAGAGATATTATTGTATTTACCGATATACTGACGACAAATCTTTGTTCATTATTTTGCTGAACAAAAGGTATACGATGCAAATTATCGTTTAGACTCAAAATAGAGTAATTTCTAACAAATTTTATTTTATGTTTATAATATAATTATTTATCATGACATTTATAATTAACTAACATACACTCATCAAATACCACACGACATTAAACTGATAAAGTGGCCACCAGTTCACACGCA
>JAAAKD020000109.1:3292206-3316093 GCA_010014825.2 Danaus melanippus
CAGAGCGGTACGCCAGAAAATTAAGAAATCGATGGCGGTAGATGATAAATAACAAGACCAACTGACAGACATTCACATCTCGTCTGCCCGTGATCACGGTTGCTGAAAAGTAGCCGAAACGTCGGGAGTATGTTATTTTTAAACAAAAATAAAGTACGCGTAGTATATCCGAAAAATAATCGTTTCATTTCAACAATCAAACAACTTACATTTACAAACTCTTCAATAAAAATAATAAAATTAAATATTAAATAATTATTATATGTAGAGTAACAAAATGTTTGTACCCACTGGTATAACACGATGAGACTCCATGGCGACATCACACCTGATGCGGTACTAGTGACGAACTCGAACGTACATTCACATTATTTTGATTGTTTTCAACGATTCACTAATACCACTTTTTTTCAAATATCGATACGTTTCACTATGATACAAATCAATTTAAAATAACACTTAGTTAATAATAACATCTACTTGACGGTCATGAGTGTGTTGATGTTCCACCGAGCGCGTGCTTTGCGTAGGGTCCTGTCGAAAAATATCTTATATGTGTTCCTCTAGATCGTCATTCTTAACCCTCAGCCATCCCGCATTAGCACGTTGTTATTTACGGCCATCGACATTTCCGAAATTGTACATGCGTATATGAAGACGCTGAAATGCCTTAAGTGACGGTAATGGTATGTTTCTTGGAGAAGTAAACAGTTCGTCATAAAGTCTACGCGATTCCGCATAACTACAATCTCATTTTCCTAGACACATTAACATATTGAAATATTCCTGGTTGGAGTACATTTTATAAAACAACACAATTTTATAAAACCGTAACCAAAAAGTAAACCATTCGGAAGAAATTTCCACGAGGAACTAACTAATAAAATATTTTTATTAAAAGGGCGGCATAGGCTCTAATAAAAAATATCGATATTTAAAAAATCATAACGATAAATAAATATTTAATATTCATATTATTTCTATACTTATTTTGGTATATCAAACATTAATATTATTTTTGATTGTAAAACACTATTTTTAACAGAAGTAGATTAACGATTTATCCTAATAATACAACATAGTTAATTTATCTGAAGAAGTTCCAAATTATAATATTGATTAATAATATTTATTATTAATAAAAGTTATTTTAAATGAAATTATTTTAATGTGAAAAGCATAACTATTTACAGCAATATTGAAAATATCGATGGAATATTTATCGATATACCTAATTTTTAAACTTGCAAATCTCTATTCGAAAAACTTCAAAAGACGCGACTATACGGCGCCTTAACCGTCTATGGGTCAGATGTTTGAAACCTTTTTTCAAATAATGTCGATTTAAAACTTATTTAGCCTATGCACTGTAACTGACCTCTGCTTGATAATTTTTAAGTTATACTATTTTTAATAATAAGCTTATACTTATATGTATACATGCCTTTAAGGAAGGACACAGTTGTTAGAACACGCTGTATACAAAAGTAACCCTGAGAAAAGAGGCAATGGACAAACTGGATGATCTACACTGTGTTGTTTATTTTCCTCTTATTCCTAAAGTACAATTAGTCTGCGAAAGAGAAGAATTCATATCGCTCCACGGCAGCTTCCTTATCACCATTCCTGCGAAATGTTATATGAAAACCTCAGATCTCACTATAACAAATGACAGCGATAAAACGAAGGGCCAGCCACTAAAACTGATGAAGTTACCATTCAGCACGTCAAGTCAAAGTAAATATCCTACTCGCCTTAATCTCAACTTAATAAATTCGAAGATCTTTATGGTATTCGAGATAAAATAAAGCAGGAAATTCATAACAATTAGATAAAAATAAAATTACAATCAGAGCATGTGCCCTTATTATATGTGCCCTATAAGTTCAAAGAGCCAAAAGGCCTGAAGAAACTACTACTACTATTTTAAATTAGACCAACAGTCCACAACCAGGAGAGGAAGGGACGTCCACGGAGGAAAGCAAGTTGCCAACCACATTTTATCTCAACGTTCTCAAATAGTTGCTGATCTGATAATACGCTGACGAAGAATTCCCTCGAAGTGAACAATAAGGTGCATTTACCGGGGATGATATCGTATAGTTTAGAATTATATAATATAATCTTGATTTTTATAAAATTAATTCACTTCTTGTACTTTGTCACATAGAGTTTGTTTGGTCGTATAGTATTTAATTTAAGTTTTAATTGCAATTTAATCACTAGTTGATTAAAATTAGTTTTAAACCTGTCTTCGGTTTCTTACTCGTATTTGGCTGTCCAGTTTTAGTTAACGTAATTCGTAAAAAAATGACTTCACAACAACGTAGGAACATAGGAACTAAAAAATCAAAAGTAATTTTACATCAAAATACTAATTTCTTACTTAAGTTTTCTAATAATAATTCTAAATATCTGCACCAAAATTAACTAAACACTAACAATGTAGTGCAAATAAACGAACACTTTTTTCATTAACTTTTCAGTAATCTTCTTTAATACCTAACTTAATATATACAATTTCTTAATATCTTATCACCTTTTGAAAACACTGCGTTAAGTTTACAGCTATATGGTTAATATTTCATAGCAAATATAATAGTTGCAGTTTAATATCAATATTGTCTACTCGCTGCCTGAACCTGAGTGCAGTTCCTATCTATACCCATTCCTATATATATCCCATCACGAATTCAATGAAGATGGATTTGTAGCAGCAGAAATCAGAAATTCTGGAAATAGAAGAAAAACATGAAAAGCTAAAATGCATCGTGGAAAATCAGAAAAAATGAATTACATTCTTTAAAAGCCAGACCAGAAATAGGAACTTGTTATCTTCTGCATTGATGAGACAGAGAAGTCATACCTAAATTTGAAAATATATTTACCAGCTGGGTCGACCAATATCTGTCGGTAAAACTAAATTACAGCGACATACAAGAAGTAAAAATAGTAGGATATAAAGGAGAAAGACAACGCTCCCTAGTGGTGGCTGTCTCAACTTTTGTCACCAAAAAAAAAAATACTTAAGCAAAAAATAGTTATAAAATATACACAATACTATGGTAAAAGAATACTATCCCAAAATCTGTAATAGAGAAAAGGAAACTACTGCAAAAATAAGTGCGATTAGAAAGAAATAAAGGTCACACAGCCTTTATTACGTATGATAACCTAAAAATCGCAAAAAAACAATACTAAAATAAAATTAACAAGTTCGCCTGAAAATCATATTATACATTTAAATGAAAATAATATTTTTTCGGATTTACTACGATCAAAAACTATATACTCCTGACGTATGTAGTTTTTAATCAAAAATAAAATCGCGTAGTAAATCCAAAAAAAATATTAGTTTTACTTAAATGTATAAGACTCGCGAAAATCTTAGATCTCATTATAATCATATTGAATTCGTGATAAAAATAACACACAAATAAACAAAGAGAACAAAATCTACAAATTCGATACGCTACTGGTTAAAAGGTCCAACGGAATCTCGGAGGGAGTCATAAAACCAGGAATCCTAAATAACCTAACAAACAAATACGCATCAAACACCAACAGTAACCAAAAAACAATCATAGCAACTAAGTCTCTTCTTCTAACATAGGGCCTAACGAAATATATATGAAAAGGAGAAACATGCAAAGTCTTAAAACCGGGCTGGTCACCGTGGAAGAGAAGAGTACGACCAAAACCGTCCAAAGAAACTAAATACAAAAATACCAATCATTAGAAAAACAAATAAAATAAATATATTAACATGGAACGTGAGAACTCTATCATCATATGGACGTCAATTAGAATTAGAAGAAGATAACAAAATATAAACCGGAATATAATTGGATAGTCAGAAAGGGGACGCTTTGGTACCAAAATTGAAGAATAGGAAAAGTACGTACTGTGCATACACACTGTGCACACACACTGTGCATATACACACAGGCCACATACAAGGACACTATGGAGTCGGATTTTTGATACACATAATTTTGAAAAAAAAAAACAGAGACGAAACCTCTTAGCATTCAGTTGATTCACCATGAGGGTGCCGGTTCCAGTGCGTTGCAGGGAGAGGAAGTTCAACAGTGCCTGGGACTTGCGACCCAGGTGTAGATATAAGAGGCCCCTATCTAACCGCGTTAAACGCTCACTTCCACTGTCCAAGGTGCTCTCTCTACATAACGAAATTTGAAAGGAACTTCTAGAGCTGACAACATTGTACGTTGTGAGATATAATCAATGTGAGTTCTAAACACGCCCAAGTCTTTTAGCAGGTTGTAGACAGTTTTAGCCGTTATACCTCTCGCTCCCACTTATTCTGTGAGAGGATGGTACTTCCCCGGTCGAGCCAGCGCATGTTTGAGCTGTAGAAATTTCACCACAGCTAGGTTCTAACACTATATATTATTCTGAAGCATTCTTAGGAGTTAAAACTCAAGAAAGCGTACATCTCATGAATATACACTTACCTCAGGTCAAGACACAAGATTCTATGGCATAAAACAACTTTGGATATTATACTACTTTATACCAACCTCCTGTAATCTGGTCTTGGTCACATAAAAAAGAATAGTCTAATAAGAATAATGCAGGGAAAATAATAACTAAGTAATCTATTTTTATAATTCGAAGATATAAGAACGTTCAAAGTAGTTCAAAAAGAAAATAAATATAAAAATAGAGTAATTTTGTAAAATAATGTTTTAATATTCCATATACCGAATAACTATGTATGTATATGTATTCTTAAACGTGATCTATAAGATATTTTCACAAAAAATAATAAAAAGTGTAGACGAAAATATACTCACAAGATAGACTAGTGGCACAATTTCACCCACAACCTTCAAGTCTGGGAATACAAAGCATTATTTTGTGGCCCATGGACAAAAATATATACACGATTAGCAGTGTTCATAACGTAACAATACCGTTTGTAAAACCATCAGTCGAGAGTATTCCTTAAAGAGATGCATTAGGTCCAAAATTTCCTATAGGTAAATTTTTTACTTAATTAAAATAAGAATATTTAACAGTATTTTTCATTTTCATCATAATTTAAGAAATTAAAAATCATAAATGTTAGTGTTTAACTATTCGTAAACTTTATTATGAATAACCAGTTTTTAAAAGTTATTCCACTTAATTTTATTTTATTAATTACGAAGTCTTAATGCTATTTTATCTCTTCCTACGTAGACGTGTGACATATATATATCTCTTTCAAACTTGTAAATAAATATAAGTTTATGACAGTAAGTGCGTTACACTTCTCAAGCGTCTTATCTTTGTACAAGAATATTACTGCATGCAGTACTTATCAATGTATGTAGAAGTAAATATAAATTAATTTATACCGTCCGATAAATGATCTAAACTGCCAGTAAATACACGTATATCAGAAAGAAGTGCATAGTACAATTAGATTTATTCTAGCAAAGTATTAATATTGTTTCTATTATAATAATGCGGTATAGAATAAGTAGATTGTGTCAATCAACATTACTTATGAAACTAATTTACATGGAAAATAAATAATGTCTACAATACATTACAAACCTAACATCATAAGGCTTCTCATAGTAAATCAAGATATTAGACCTGTTTTATTGATTTGACTGTAGATATATTACCTTAAACCTTACTGGATAATAGTATTAACCAAACACATACTGAAGAGTGCCTCATATTATTTGAAATCGACCTATGTATATCTGCATTGTTTCTAGAAACTTCAATCGATTTTAGAAAATTAATAATATTCCTACGACAGAGAGACGAAACCTCTTAGCATTCAATGGATTCTCCGTGCGGGTGCCGGGTCCATTGCGTTGCAGGGAGAGGAGCTTCAACAGTGCCTGGGACTTGCGACCCAAGTGTAGGTTTAAGGGGCCCCTATCTAACGCGCGTTAAACGTTCACCTCCTCTCTCTACCTAACCAAATTTGAAAAGAACCTACTAGGGCTGCCTTCGATGTACGTTCCAAGAATGTATTAATGTGAGTTCTGGACAGGCCCAAGTCTTTTAGTAGGTTGTAGAGAGATTTCGCTGTTATACCTCTCGCTCCAACTTCTACCGCGTAAAAATCCACGACGAATCTACTTCGAGTGAGTTCGTTAGTGAGCTCGTAATATTTGTTGACCTTGATGGTATGGTCTTTGGGGATGTTGGTTTCCCAGGGAACCGTAAGCTCTATCATCACAACGCGCTTTAAAATTCGCGAATACAAAAATATATCCTGTCTGGAGGCCGACGCACAAATATCCTCGGGGATTCTGTATTGTTTTTCATACGTGTCCACCATGATAGTCCAATCCGAAGCAGCGTTAAGGATGGAGTAAGGCTTGAGGCTTGATTTTGTAGCACTAGTGCCTTCTCTCACAAAACCTACTAATCGCTCGTTTGTGGTTATTTTTCTTTGCGCTCTGGCTACCGAGAGACTAACCGCTTCACGTATGATTTCTAGAACCCTATCGTGACGACGCCAGTATTGACCGTATTATTAGCAGAAATGTTTCGAAATATTACTTGAGCGGATTACTAATGCAGTTTATTTTGGAGTTGCTTTTTATTGTACAAATTCTTTGTAAAAAGTTGAAAAATACCACTAATTCTTTATTTTCAATTATCAATATATTCCAAAACTCCATTTAGATATCATGGACATTAATATTAAATTTTTAACCCATTAACATAACATTATCTATCAAGTACATTTCAATTTAAGTTAAACCTATAGATATGATTTCACTGATAGATGGAAGAAAAACGTAATATACAAAATTTTCATCAACTTAAAATGAATTATAACCATATTTATATGCAAGAGTAATTTTTTATATTATTGTTTTAAGCATAAAATATTCTTACGTCATTTGCATGTAATAAAAATGTTCTTTACTCGTTTGTTAGGCTTTGCGTTATGCAGATATTTGTATTTCCTTATTTTACCATCGATGTCCTTTACTTTTCTCAATGATATAGTAGGTACATACATATAACTAAAAAACAAAGGAGAATAAAAACAGACAACAAGTATATAATTCAAAAGAACAGAATACATATTTAACTTCACATAAGGTTGTTATATAGATCCTTTTATTTTTTTATTAATATAATGGATGATATGGATATAATATAATATAATGGAGCATAATGGATGGATACAACTGATGGATGATGGATGGAAGATAAGTTTACAATATCTATTGAAAAAAATATCAGTTCAACTTACGCTTTACTTCAACAAAATTTAATTGAGAAATTAGTGATTTCATTGTGACAACTAACAGGGCTATAACTACAAAAAATATTGAAGTTAAAATAATTATTAAGTTAATTTCATAGTATTCAGTCCAAGGAATATGGGCGCCGCGAGCTCTGAGGTGAGCAGCGCCTTTATGTCGTATCACGTATTCCGTCCACCATACAGCCTTCTCAAGAGGAGTCTGTGTTTCATCACGCATAATCTTACGCAGTCTAATAACGTTTTCACGATAACTAAAACACGACAGTAATGAGATAGGAAATTTCAGAATATTGTTGTATACTTACAACTCGTATGTTGACTTACCTTGAGTTGCTTATGACACTCAATATGGTTTCTTTAAAAGAATTTTCGTTAAGATCCTCGATAAGCAATTTTCTTCCTATGCCATGATATTGATATTGTTCTGCGTTATACCACTGGTCTCCTAACATCGGTATTACAACAAGGGGCACCCCGGCAGTGAGAGCCTCGTCGGTAGACTGAAGTCCTCCTTGCGTGATAAATAATTTAATATTGGGATGACCTATAAAAATACATATTCAAGAATAAGACCATTTTACTAAACTTAAAAAAACTTGAGGCATTTATTGTCATTTAACAGTTATACTGGTACTCGTTCAACACTTTAAATAATTAAATTTTAATTTTTTCGAGTAATGATAAAATGCTCCACATAATATTAAAAAAGGTGACTTTTTCACACTGCCGCATTCATATTTACAAAAACATACCTTAGTACCACCGCTAGGACATAAAAGATTTGAAATGAAAAAAAAAAGATCAAAATCAACCGCTCTACCTACTACACGCGCACACACACACACACACACGGACACGCACACGCGCACCCGCCATCGCAGTTTGTTGTTTGCTTCCCCTGTCTTTCTTGCAGGGCAAGAATTTTAATATATTTTATTTCAAACAAATAGTACAGATTTTCCTTCTACTATTTACAAGTTTTGTTCAAACATTTACAGTACTGTTGCATTCTTGCCGATGCAAAACCCCTCCAGATACGGCCTGGAGTATTTGTCAGCTATGGCTTTACTGATCTTTGTTTCTGTCAACTTGATTCACTCTTAATTCCAAGCCCTACCTGTCGCAGTCATGCCTCGGACACTCGAATAGCAGATGCTGCAGCGTTTGCGCAACCTCAGGGTCACACACACATGACGGACTATCTTTTAACTTGAACCTGTGTAGGTATGCTGCGAAACCGCCGTGGTCCGTCAGCACTTGCGCCCACCCAGACGTCCTGTCGAGGCACTTCAGAGTCCGATAACCGCACCCTGCATCAAGGAAAAACATGCGGGTGACCTCCGCTGTGGCTCCTTCGATGAACCTTCTGTTCCAGCGCCGGACCACGCCCTCTCTCAGTCGTCGTTTGACATATGAGATTAGAGACCTGTCATAGGCCAGGGCGACCCTCGACTGAGTCGCCATCCTAGCCAACTCGTTTGCGCGCTCGTTGTCGGGTATACCTACCGTGAGCCTTCACCCAAAAGAACGGGAGGGTTTTACCCCTCCCCTGCAACTTCCCAATACTCTGACGAATATGGGTAGCGAGGGGATGGTGCGTATATGGGTTCCGGATCAAGTCCAGTTGTGCGTTGAACGACACCGTCCGACCATCGTGGCAATCTTCTGTGCGAAGACCCTCTGGACGGTAGCAAAGGCCCTTTGCACAGAGATCTTTTCGGCGGCCTTGGCCCAGGAGCTCGCGCTTTACAGGATCGTCTGTTTGACGATCGTGGAATATATCGTCCTAATGATCTCCAGATTCAGGCTCCATTCCACCCGGGCCATGTAAACAGTTTCCTATACAGACCAGTTGCCTTATGACAAGCGTAGGCAACATGGCAATTGAAGGTAAGTTTACTGTCCATGATGACTCCGAGGATCTTGAGATCGGTAACCATCGAGATGTCAACCCCGCCCAGCTGCACAACCGGAGTGTCATGCTTAAGCTTGCGCGTGACTACCATCACCTGAGTCTTTTCAGCGGAAAAGCGCAGCTTATTTATGACACCCCAGTCCTGCTCGACAGCCAGGGTGGAATTGGCATCCCGTTGGATCTCGAGTGCCGTGTGCCCAGAGAACACCAACACGATAACGTCCGTGAATGCCTGTACGTACGCGCCCAGCCTATCCAGGCAGTCCAGGAGGGGGTCCAGCAACATGTTCCAAAACAGAGGTCCACCTATGGAGCCTTGAACACAGCCTTTTGTCCGTACCTTCCGCACTGTCCTCTCCGCATAGTGCACGGCAACGCTTGGGTCCTTGAAGTAATACTCGACAAGACGCCTAAGGTTTACGGGGATACCCTTCACAATCATCCTACACTTTATAGCCGGCCACCATGCGTTGTCGAACACTCCCGCGGTGTCGAGAGAGACCATGAGGGCGGTCTCTTTCCTAGAAAGAACACCTCTTGCGTCAGGTCATACAGCGTGTCCTCCGTGCTTCGCTGTGGTGTAAAGCCGTACTGCCTTGCATTCGACTCTGGCAAGACATGCCATCGGATTCTACGGCAGAAAATTTTCTCAAATATCTTACCCAAGATGAAAAGGAATCCAATGGGGCGGCACGACTTTGCGCGGGCATAGTCTAGACGCGCCAGTTTTCTGAGCACCACAACAGAAGCCTCCTTCCATGGCGCTGCGAAGCACGCCAGGTCAAGACACTGGTTGAGGATGGTTAAAAACAACTGTTCGCCCACGCATATGGTGTGCCGGCATTTGTCGCTGATGAATCCATCCTGACCCACATTAGGGTTGAAGCTGCGCAGAGTCCGAACCAACTGCACCCCGGTGATCGGAGGGTCGCCGGTGTCATCAGGTAAGCGTACGCTGACCAGGTCCGCTTGGCTTTGTTCGAGAGGATACTCGCTGCCCGGATCAATAGGCACCTGCGCACAGTTGGCCCGGATCTGTCGGACGCTCAGTTCGGCTTTTGGGCTGAGCGTTCCACAGTGGACGCCCTGTCCCGTCTGAGGGGTCAGGTGAGCGAGGCGATGGAAGCGGGGGATGGACTGTTGGCTGTGTCATTTGACATAGCTAACGCTTTCAACTCCGTCCCCCACTCCACCATCGTAGAGGCGCTCCGCTACCACGGAGTACCTCCATATTTGCGGGCCCTCCTAGCCAGCTATTTGGTGGACCGTTCAGTCCTCGTTGCAGATAGAGTGGGCCGGCTACGGCGGTACGGCTTCGAATCTGGTGTCCCACAGGGTTCTGTTCTAGGACCGCTCCTGTGGAACATCGGATTCGACTGGCTCCTGCGGGGAAATCTCACCCGAGGCACATCTGTCATCTGCTATGCAGATGACACTCTCCTGACTGCTCGGGGGAGAAATTTCGAGACGGCGGCCAGCCTGGCCTCGGCGGGAGGATCCTTGGTCGCTGACAGGATCTCCCGCCTGGGGCTGACGGTGGCGTTGCCCAAGACAGAGGCCGTATTTTTCCACAGGTCTCGGCAACGCACGCCGCCGGACGCTTACTTTTTTGTGGGGGGCGTCCGCATCGGGTTGCAGGCCCAGATGAAATATCTGGGTCTGATACTCGATAGCAGGTGGCACTTTGGCCCTCATTTTAGCGGGCTGTCGACGCGCCTGCTGAAGACCGCGGGCGCTCTCTCCTGGCTCCTCCTAAATCTCGGGGGACCCGGGAATTGATGCCGGCGACTTTACGCCGGCATCTTGAAGAGTATGGCTCTTAACGGGGCCCCGATCTGGGCGGACTCCCTTCATAGGATTGAGAAAGCAGCCGCCCTCCGGAGGTCCCAAAGGGCCATTGCGCAGCTGGTAGAGAGGGCTTACCGCACGTTAAGCCTCGCGGCGACGTGCGCTTTGCCGGGCACCCCTCCTTGGGAGCTCGAGGCGTGGGTGCTCGCCAGAGTCTACGCGTGGACGGCGGAGCAGCGGGCGCTAGGCCAACGCCCCGACAGGGCAGAGCGGGAGGCCGTTCGTGAAGAGGCGAGGGACGCGGTTGTCCAACTTTGGACGGAGGACCTCGCCACCGCAACGTTCGGCCGAAAGACGCTGGACGCGATCGGACCCGTCCTGAGGGATTGGCTCGGTCGGTCACACGGCTCCCTCTCCTTCCGTCTGGTCCAGGTGCTGTCCGGGCACGGCTGCTTCGGTTCGTACCTGCACCGGATCGGGAGGAAAGAGTCCCCGTCGTACCACCAGTGCAGGACACGGCAGAAAACACCCTAGAAGTGTGTCCATCGTGGGCCGAGTTCCGCCGTGCACTGTTAGCAGCAGTCGGTAACGATCTCTCGCTCCCTGGTGTGATCATCACCATGCTAGGGAGCAAGGAAGCGTGGGCTGCGGTAACCTCCTTCTGCGAGGACATAATGTCACAGAAGGAGGCGGCGGAGCGAGAGCGCGAGGACGATCCCTCCGCGCCCGAGCTCCGAAGAAGAAGAAGGGGCGGAAGGCGGCGCACACAGCGGCCACATTCACCCGCCCCTGCGACGGCCAGAGTTGGCCGTGCGCTCCGGCCACAACATAGCCCTCTCCAACCCGGGGGGGGCGTGAGGGGTCTGCCACAAGGTGGACAATCGCCGGCGGGGGGCTGGATGTAAACCGGATTCCCAGCCCCCTGTTAGTCAAGCGAAGTCGGAGCGCCACTGGGTTTTTTTAGTGGGTATACCGGGAACCTATTTCCCACTTATCCCTCTCCGACCCCCGACGGAAAGGGGATGCGTGGTGCATTTTTACCCAGTGCGCCGGAAAAAAAAAAGGTCCGCTTGGCTTCGGATGACGGCGTGGACTTCGGAGTCCGTACCGTCGTCGTCATCAGCGAAGAATGTCCTAGCCAACAACGCAACGGACTGGTCCGGGCTCTGCACAACTCCTTAGTACATTAAATATACAATGTACACTGTTCAGTATTAAATAGAATATTTGAATAGATGTGCCGGTTTTCAGAACGTTCCTTTTTTCCTTCTAAATATAACTATATATTATGAAAATATTTGAAATTCATTTGAATATTGCAGAATTATGTACCAACCAAGTAAATCTGACTGTGGAAACCATTTGGAAATTAAAACATTTTTGGAAATCTTCGGAGTTTTGTCACTATCCCATCTCCACAAAATTTTATAAGGAAGATCAGAGAAGACTTTGGTAATTATTTGAATCCTTTCTGCTGGTAGTGCTGATGGCAAAACATTAGTCCCAAAACTCATATAAATGACACCCTCGCTGGATGAATCTAAAATATTCTTTAAATCCTGAAACAAATTGATTTATTTTTTATTTTTCAATAAACTTGTATATTTTTCATTTTTAATTTAACACAGTAAATGATAGAAGTAAAAAAATGCAGGATTTTTTTTGTTACGTAACGCTTTCAATTGTGCATTTATATAAACATTTATATTTATCTCTTAAACAATATTTGATTTATTATATTTTCATTCTAAACGTATATTGCGTTTCATTATTTTAAATAAAATATTATAGAGGTATCTATAAAGTTAATAGGAGCCAGTATCCTACCTAATCCGTCGTCTATGTGTATACGAATAACGTAGGGTTGATAAATCTTTATTTAACATATTATCATAAAAAGCAATATTTTCAAAATTCATATTTAAAAAAGGTAGGAAGTTAGAAATTTTAACAAAAAATTACATCCTAACGTATAACATTTTCACCTCATATATAATTTTTATTCTCCATTTTACAAAATATTCAATATTTAATTATAAAGTGTAAGATGACAATGCTACTCTCAAACTGGCCTCCACTAAATCAGAAAATATTATTACACCACGGTTATATTAAAACTTCATCGTTGTTGCACTAGTTTACTGACTTTCACTTTTATTTTATGAATTGTTTTACTCTACATTCTTTGTATTTTTAATTCAAAAATAACTATTACTAAAAATAAAACTTTCAGCTAGACTATTATATAAATTAGATATGAGAAAAATTGTTTAAGTTTCATTGAGATATAATGTCATCTCAAATTAATATGTTATAACATGTGGTTTCTGCTTAACCGTGATCACGGGCGGACGAGATGTTGCTGTAAAGTAGCCGAAACGTCGGGAGTATGTGGTTTTTAACAAAAAATAAAGTCTCGTAGTATAATCCGAAAATATCAGTTTCATTTAAAATGTTTATATTTTCTCTTTCTGTCTCTAGAAACAGAATTTCGTAAATTGCTGTTCAGGTCCAAAATAAAAAAAATGTAAAATTATAAGCGGTTAATTTCAGACCTATCGTTCTGTCTAAGATGTTATAATTTTTTTGTTTCACACTACCGTAAACTTTATTCAATATATAAAAGTCATAAAAAGAATTCATTACTTATTTAAAACTACGTGTTATAGTTTTACAAATTTGTTTCATATCGGTATGGTAAAGTTCCATAGGATAACAAACGCTTAGATACGTACCTTGGGTATTTCCTTAACCGGTTTTCTTTGCAAGTGCAAACCTCCTAAGTATAAAACATTAGGCGGAACAGGTCGGTTGAAGTCCCATACAGAGTGTATATTCAAAAAAAGCATATCAACATTCTTTTTTAAGTCCTGTAAATCTGGCGTATTGGGTCCAAATAAAGTTTTTAGCAAATTATTTTCCATTTTTTCTAAGTTTTGATATGCACTACCGATGCCATAATAAACATATAATTGATTTATCTTTTCCCACATAGAAAGCTGATAGGTTTTTTGTTGATTTGCAATTGGATAAAGCAATGGATGTATTGGAGAAACAATGCCGTCAAAAGTGCCATACAGGCCACCCAAAGAACTTATTTCGATTAAAGGCGCTTTATATAAATACGAAAAAACTAACGATAATCTTATACAAGATTCAGTAAACACTAGGTCAAAATTGTTATTTTTATCATTTAAAAGCTTTTGCACTACCGGTGTTTTCATTTGTTTCTCGAAAACCACAGCTATTTTTTCAAAAATGATTTTGGCTTGATATCTTGGGTCACCAACATTAAACTCGCCAGATGTAGTTAACTTAGTCCAGATATTATAAGAAAGGTCATGCAAATCGATTTCTGTCAAATTTGTTGGCCCTTGACCGCTGGGATAAATAGGATCTGGTGTGATAACTACAACTTCATGGCCACGGTTAACTAATTCTTTCATTAGAGGTTGAAAAACCACTTGGTGACTTATTGAAGGTGTAGGAAATACTGCCAAAATCCTAGCAGCTTCTATTTTAGATATCACACAGACACTGAATATTATAATAAACATTTTTTCATTAAACGTCTAAACAGATACGAGATGCTAGCACATATGTATATTCATTAACTACTGGTCTGATGTATGTATGACCCCTTATTATATTATATAATAGTAGATGACAGAATGCCCTAAGATAAAATTATCTAGAATTACAAACAATTTCAATATAATGTCAGACAATTATGCTGTTAAAATAGCTGTACTTTGGTGTATTTGTGTCCTTAGAAAATATAAAATGAATATATTTTTAATTCGAGGCACTCTAAATTTTGTTCACCATAATGTGAATGTAAGGGTATTGTTTGTAGGAAAAAAGATATAATCGAGATACCTCTTGCTTGACTTTTAATATTTTATTTTATGACTTTATGGTCCTTCCGAATTGAAATATGTCTGATTTGAATTAAGAAATCAACATGGACTCAAAAAGGTACCCGATTGTTACACTTAATGAAATCATTGAATAATACTTATTGAAATAATAACAACAATGATATTGAAAATACAGGAGTTCAATGTTTTAAGTGATTAAAAGTAAACGCTTTTACAACATTTGTATTTTTTCAAAGTACAAGACTATTCATACTATTACTACGAAATTAATATTTTAATATTGATTTTGTGGAGATTTATAAATATGCGTTTACATTTTCATTCAGATGTCATTGTTCACATGATTTTTTTGTTACCAATTTATACATTATTGTAATATGTTACAATAATGTATAAATATTTTTGTTTCAGTTATTTTAGAAAATATTTAATTTTTAAAATATATTTTATATAGTGATATCGAGGTACTTATTAAACTTAACTTAACTTAAATACAATTAAAAAAGAAAACATTAAAATCTTGAGAAAGCTGTATTACATTTTTTTTAATACTGATGAAACTGAGCTATGTAAATAAAATAATATTTTTTTGTTACAGCAGATAAAAATATGTCCCCATTGACAGCTGCGTAGGTGAAGAGAACAAAACAGAAAAGGAAAAGGATTCCGTACTGTAATAGATTAG
This sequence comes from Danaus melanippus, assembly GCA_010014825.2. Classification (NCBI taxonomy): domain Eukaryota; kingdom Metazoa; phylum Arthropoda; class Insecta; order Lepidoptera; family Nymphalidae; genus Danaus; species Danaus melanippus. The sequence continues at coordinate 3,307,731 of JAAAKD020000109.1, forward strand.
GAAAATTTTTATAGTGTAATATCCATTATAAATGTTCGTTATTCATTTATTTTGTCACTTAGCAAATTAAACATTTAATAACTTTTGATCTGTAAATTAATTTAATATATCCTAACCTAAAATTACACCCTTATTACTAACCCTACCTTCAAATTCCCAAAAATATAGTGGTACTATAAATTTAGTATACTATACTATAGTATAGTGTACTTTAAATGTAATTTTACATAAATATTAACAAATGTAGATATGTTAGAAGAACTTAAATTAAAAGTTTTAAAGAAATTAAAAGTCTTAGATCTCATCATAAGAATTTTTTTTTAACATCTGTATGGCAAAACATAGATTAAACATATATTATTATAAAATGTACCTACATAATAGACATCATGAATCATCATTAAGGTAATTGACGATTGTTAATAATTTGACACAAATTGGTTGTGTAAGACGTAGGTAGTTTTTTACTTTGAAGGAAGTTATTACGATTGCAATTGTGTGAAAAATATTGTAGGAATGTCGTTTTAAGGTATCGTATCCGTTGAACGAAATTAAAGTTTTACTGGCCTCTTCCAGTTGAAGCAGTAAAACCAGAAAAATTTTGTTTGCCTCTTGGTAACGAAATGTTCGTAAATTAAGTTAAAAATATAATAATAGTATAGTAGTACTCTCTCGAGATGAAACAAAGTCAGATATAAAAGCAGATATGTACAAAGGACGGTCTTAGAGCTGAAAAATAATCTTTAGCATACAACCAAAACTTATTTTTTAAGTAAAGTATGTTTGTGACTATTTTAAAGATGTGTCTATCTTGCATTGACAACTTGACCAAGAAAATCCTATGAAATAGTTTATTATATTATTCCCTTTATACTTAACGTGTAGATATAAAAGTTTATGAAATAATTATAATAAAAGTATATTTAAAATAATTACAGTGGTTAGAAGCAAAATCTTTATAGCATTTACTAAATAAGATAGTTAGCGTTAGGGGACAAATAAAATATCTAATGCAATGAACACGATTTTCTAATTAAAGTGACTGCTGCAAAATAAAAGAACAATAGGGTAAAATTGTACTTAGGAAATTTTTATGTGTTAATTATTTTAAGATGTCATTTACAAACATGCAGATAAAATCCAAATTGTAATAGTTTCTACAATCTTTCATTAATTTTATGCGTAGAAAATGAAAATAAATAGGATCGATTTTTTTTATAAAAACATATATTTTTAAATACAAAAACACCAGAAATAAACCGAAAACCACATCTATATAAAATGTATAGTAAATAAAAAAAAATAAAAAATAAATTTAAGCCTATCAGAGCCCACTGCTGAGCACAGGCCTCTTCTCACATGGAGAAGGTTTGAGCGTTAATCACCACGCTTGCTCAAGACGGGTTGGTGATTTCAAACTTATAATTTTGAAATTATAAGTCCAGGTTTCCTCACGATGTTTTCCTTCACCGTATGTCAGTGGTGTCTAAATACTCTTAGAAAGTACATATGACTCGGAAAAATCACATTGGTACTTGCCGGGATTCGAACCTTCACCCTCATGCATGAGAGGCGGGCCTTAAACCACTAGGCCACCACTGACTTATAAAAACATATATTTTTAAATACAAAAACACCAGAAATAAACTAAAAACCACATCTATATAAAATCAATAGTATATTTTAAATACTACGAGTTTTTCCACATTAAATATATACAATCAGAAGAACAATGAGTTTGTTACAAATAAGTAACAAATCTTATACATGTATCATTAAAAAATTACCTTATACAAATTAAAAAACCAAATAATATGCGAATACAGACCTGATTTCTACAGAAAATGGTTAATAAATTATATAAATCTGAAAGCATTACCTTTAGTAAACAAAATTAGGGGTTGGATAGCATTCGGTTAGATTAGATAATACTAAATTAACTACAAAACTTTTTTTTAATGTCAAGACTTTGCTTATAATTTTCCTTCTCGTGAAAATAAAAGAAAATAATTCCTAACTGTAAAACGGCATTGTTAGCTAGTTCAAATAATGCTGCAACCAACATTTCATTATGATTAGAAAAAACTACTGGCGTTAAGGTTATAAAAGTAATTAAAAAAACAGCTTGGAACTAAAATCGTTCATGAATCATCCAATTAAGAAATTATTGAACCTGAAAAGCTTTTGATAAAATTGCTGAAAAATATATAGGTAATGAAATTTAAAAATTTGGGATAGATCATAAGATGTATAGCATGAATTTATACTTTAAAAATACGATACACAACTCTTTTCCAAATTACCGGATACAATCAAGAAACATGGGAGTAACACAAATTTAAATTTATGATATTCATAGATTGTATATGCGTTTAATACATGCCCCGTGATGTCTTACTAGACACAAATTATAATTGCGGTATAACACCAACTACAAAGACATAAGCCATCACACAAACACATGCCAGACTATCTAAAATAATATAAAAATTGATGACGTATACAGCGATAAAGGTAAATTATCGTGTCGATGAAATTTTATTCTATATATGTATTTTCTCATTCAAACTTTAATAATGAGATCAATAAAAATACGTATTCTAATTATCTTTAGTTAAAAATATAAATATATTTTAAGTGGATTAGATATATCAAAAAAGCGTGTAAAGAGGTAAGAATAATGTCATACGATTTCTCTGTTTTAAAAAATATGTATTGAACAAGTCTTACATAATAATCTTAGTATGTATAATTTGTAAAAAAGATTATTTTTAACATTATTATGAAGTGTAAACAAAAATTAAAAATTATATTATTCACAACAGACTAATATACACAATTTTTAAGAAAATTTTTACAACCTTTTCGGAAAGCTAAAGAGCCGTAGATATTTTTTAGCACATCTGCAGTACATCTGTCATAGACCTTTTTTAAGATATCTTACAAAGAAAAAAAATTTTTTTTCAAATTTATTTATTTTTTTAACAATTGACTGTTTACTACGACTCATTTAGTATATTTACTGGCAGTTTTGTAGCTTAAAATAATAAAGCAATTAATCTTCTACACAAAAAAAGCAAAAATAATACAAAATTGGTACACAAAACAAAAATAAATATCAATTTCAAAATTAGAACGTCATGATATTAGTAAATAAATAAATAAATGGTTTTATTTGTTTATCGGTCTTTTCTCAGGGTATTATACCTACTATTGTATACCTACTGTGCTTCGCAATATACAAAAAAATGTGACTTTTTAAGTCTTATTTTACATCTTCTTATTTTTTTAGGAATCATATTTTTTATATACAGCATCACTTTTCGTAATCTAAGTATCATAACTAGAAATTGAATCCAGACAATCCATTCAACCAAAGTTGATTGTCGGCTAGAGCTCTAATAACCAGTTTATACATATAATATGCAGATTCAGGGCAAAATCAATTGAAAAATATTTTATGATATTGTTTTAATTTCCTTTGGTTTGTAGGTTTACGTAATCATGTCGTCGAACAACAATTAAAACAAGAGTTTTTATTGATATCTTTAAAATAAATGATTTTAAAAAATATATATTTATAATCGTGTGCATTTAGAGGAAAACTGAATTTAAAGAGCCTAATTATACAGCTGACGTCAATAATTAAAGTCATATGAAAAGCATCAATAACAGTCTTTATCTTTCATCTAAAGTCATGTTTTAGTAGTTCTATAAAAATATTGATGTCAGTAACCAAAAAAGTTGGAAATAAAAATATATGTACATATTATAGATTTTCAAATTTATAAAAAACAGATCCATTTATTGTAATGACTAGAGTCATTTTTTTTAAATAAAGTGGGTTTCGCTATTATTGAGGTATTTCGATGCCGTCCTACCAAATTTAACTCAGGTGAATTTACTCAGGTGAAACTCAGGTAAACTAAGGGCAGGGCAGGAAGTTTTCTCTTTACAATTTCGGGTTTGATGAATGGATTACGAAACTGTAAAAACAGGATAAAAAAAATCATTACTATTATATATTAATTTAGAGAAAAGACATCCATAATTTGTATAAAAACTTCAGGATATTATGGATTTTTCGGGATTGGCCGATTTGGGTCACTTTGCACTATTTTGTTGCATGATTTAAAACTGTTTTATGTGTAATGTTTAGCTCATAGAACATGTAAGGATTGTTAATACGCCAGTGAACTTAAAAAAATTCTTACATATTATCGACATTTTAAAAGACCGTCTTATCTCTGTGAAGTGCATCTTTAACATTAACAATTCCTGAACGGAATCTTGGAACTATAATTGAGCATGATTAGCTATTACAGATTCTAGACCAGAAACGTCATTTACTTTTTAGACACCTGGCTTGCATTTCCTTTTGTTCAAAGGATAAACGTAAAATGTAGAGATTTTTCTTTTTGTTTACTTTAACTTTTTACACCCTTTAGCTCACAACTGAAAGCATCGAATAAAAAGCAGCAAAACAAAAAAAAATATGCAAAATCACCTTTCCAACGAGCATAAATCTTAAATTATTTGTTCTATACTTAAAGAGAAATCTAAAGTTACAGCCATCTACCAAAAATTATGGATTTCTTCTTCCTCAAACTATTAGATCATATGTTATTAGAAAATCAGAGAAACTTTGTACCTACATTTATGGTTGTAGTTATAAAGTATATCATAGTATATATACTTTATAACAATTAATTTTAAAAATGGTATTTACATTTTTCTTGTTACAAAAATAAACAATAATTCAGTTTCAACCACTGAATATTTCACTGTTACATAAATTTTAATGGAAACACAAGCAAGGATATACCAAACTACACAAACACTCATACAGCATTTTATTTTCCGCTTTTATAATAGCTTTGATGATAATATATCAATAATAAAATTTTACTACTTTAGGTCTTGTTATGAAAAGTTCTTTATTAAATATATTTTACATATTAATTGTAGTTTTTAATAAAATACCGTACAGTAATAAAATGTACGCAAAAAATAAACTTTATATAACATATTTCGTTTATTCATTAGAATCTAATTGACAACTATTTTTTAAATTAGAATACTGCTTTTAGACATCTGCGTTGTTTTTGGGCTTTTTTTATCACTTAATTATTTCAAGGCTGTTATCTATTTCCAATATTATTTAGTATTATAATAAATATTATGTCAGTGGTGGCCTAGTGGTTAAAAAGGCCCGCCTCTCCTGCATGAGGGCGCGGGTTCGATCCTGGCAAGTACCAATGTGATTTTTCCGAGTCATATGTACTTTCTAAGACTATTTAGACACCACTGACATACGGTGAAGAAAAACATCGTAAGGAAACCTGGACATATAAGTTCACAATTATAAGTTTGAAATCACCAACCCGTCTTGAGCAAGCGCGGTGATTAATGCTCAAACCTTCTCCATGTGAGAAGAGGTCTGTGCTTAGCAGTGGGCTTCTGATAGGCTTTAATTAATTTATTTTTTATTTTATTATAATCGACCTCTTAGTAGATAAATTTATCAGCAATGAGAAGAAAAGGATGTATCGGTTCAAGTTAAATAACAAATACACGGAATCCATTTTAGCCTTCGCTGACGATCGAGCAATACTGACACGTAACCCCAAACACTGTCAAGTACTATTGGATGAAGTGAATAAATTCTGTGAGTGGACGGCTGGATTGAGGACGAAACCAAGTAAATGTCACTGTCTGTGTCTTGGTAGGCGGAATACAAGATACACCTCATACGATCCGGGACTATCGATAGCGGTCAATGCGTTTCTACGGTTACGGAAAGTTCACCATTTAAATTTCTCGGTCGTAAGATTGATAATATAGGTCGTACTCCATCTTTAGAAGGAATAGTAGATAGCTTTTTAAACGATCTCAACAAGGTCGATAGGCAACAGATCAGTAATTTCAAAAAAGCTTGGATCTACGATAATTACCTAACTTCACGTTTAAATTGGCCTTTCCTCATTTATGATTTTAATAAAACCCTTTTATCAAAATCAGATGCAGGCGTCATAAAGATATTGAAGTTGTGGCTCGGGCTCGGGCTAACGGTTGATTCATCGCCTTCATTCAGGGATCGCAATAGTTTTAGGATGAATCTAAAAGGGCCATCGAAGCTCTATAAACACCTAAGCGTTTCCAAGAGATATATCCTGGGGAAACCCCATGATTACGTCGTTACATCGCTCCTAAAAGACAAAAATGCCCCAGAGCTAGAGTCACGACTTCCATTCCATAAGCAATTAATGATAGGAGCACAAAATAACAGAGTAAGGTTAGGATCAAGAAAGAAAGTCCAAGATACGAATATATTGAAGTCTTTTAGTCGGCAAGATGAGAACGATAAACATAAGATTCATGCAATGAGTTTAGAGATGCAGAACGAGTGGTTAGACATTCTGTGGTTATTAGTGGTTGGAGATTTTTGCATTCCATTAGCACTAAAATGGCACTCCTTAATTTCCGATTAGTCTCATCTCATCTCAATGCATTCCAGATGACTCTCCCAGAACAGAGTAATTTTGTAAGATGGGGTAAAGGTACCGAAAAATCTGCTATAGCTGTGGAAAGGCAGTTGGAACTGCTAAGCATTTGCTGGTGGGGTGTAAAGTACTCCTGGACAGCAGTCAATACTAGCGTCGTCACGATAGGGTTCTAGAATTCATACGTGAAGCGGTTAGTGTCTCGGTAGCCAGAGCACCAAGGAAAATAACCACAAACGTGCGATCAGTATGTTTTCTGAGAGAAGGCACTAGGGCTACAAAATCAAGCGCCAAGCTTTACTCCATCCTTAAAGCAACTTTGGACTGGACTATAATAATGGACATGTATGAAAAACAATAAAAAATCCCCGAGGATGTTTGTGTATCGACCTCCAGACCAGATATATTTATGTATTCGCGAATTTTAAAGCGCGTTGTGATGATAGAGCTTGCGGTTCCTTGCGAAACCCCCAAAAGATCATACCATCAAGGTCAATAAATATTACGAGCTTACAAACGAACTCACTCTAAATAGGTTCGTCGTGGATTTGTACGCGGTAGAAGTAGGAGCGATAGGTATAATAGCTTAATCTCTCTACAACCTACTAAAGGACTTGGGCCTGTTCTGAACTCACATTAATACATTCTTGGATCGTGCTTTCAAAGGCAACCCTAGTAGGTTCTTTTCAAATTTAGTTAAGTGGAGGGAGGAGGTTGGACAGTGGAAGTGAGCGTTTAACGCCCATTAGATAGGGGCCCTTTAAACTTACACCTGGGTCGCAAGTCTCAGGCACTGTTGAAGCTCCTCTCCCTGCAAAGCAATGCAGCCGGCACTGCAATGGAATGCTGAGAGGTTTCGTCTCATCTTTTAGTAGTCAATGGGTTGCAAGGATTTTTTATCAATTTCATAGTTGTAGATAAAAGTATTATAAGAAAGAAGGCTTTATGTTTATAATTTATAATATTTGTAGAAACAGCTTGTATAGGTTAGCAACCATAAAACATATTGTGGTATCAATAATTCAAACGTATAAGCGCTTTATAAATACGGCTCAGAATGGACAAGTAACAAATAATTCATTATAGTGCTGTGCACGTTTGTGTTGTCTTGAGATAATATAAAGTGTGAATTCCTTATCTTATCTTTATGTAAGTCGTTTCATCTTTATTAAATGTGATTTTTATTTATATAAAATAGGTATATGGTAGGGAGCAAATGTCAAAATAAAAATTTTAAAAATTATTCCTAAACTTACAATAACCCTTATAAAACGACTTATTAACGCTATTGGTCTTTTAAAGCAATCTTTTAGGTCGATGTATAATGGGCACTTTAAAACGTCTACTTTATTTGAAATGTAGCTTACTCTTTAACGACTAATGACAATATTATCACAAAAAATCACGAATAATAACGTTTTAGTGATGTGTGATTTCTGATGGTGCTATGACCTAATTACTAAAGAAAGAAACGTGATAAATTTCGCGATATCTTAAAAAATGTCCTTTAAATCCACTTATAATGTCAAAAAAGGTAACAACTCCGTAATATATTTTTTATTTTGGATTGTATATTGATAAAAAAAACCTTGAACAACAACACAAACTAAAACTCTTCAAATAAATTAACGTTTTAAAACAAAAAAAAATCGATTAAAGGGGATGCTTGATTTCTAGGGAGGTTCAAAATATTTTATGGTGATAGATGATGTAAAGGTATAAGAATAATAATAAAATTTAAATGAAACTAATATTTTCGGATTATACTACGCGACTTTATTTTTTGTTAAAAACTACATATTCCCGACGTTTCGGCTACTTTACAGCGACCGTGATCACGGGCAGACGAGATGTGAGTGT
>JAAAKD020000109.1:4163994-4179145 GCA_010014825.2 Danaus melanippus
AAACATATTCGTGAATCACCAAAGGTGGTTTTTTATATCTTGTCATTTTCGCTTAAAGAAAACATTATAAAATAATATTTGAATTTTTGAATATAACGATATGAATGTCCTGAGTAAAGTTCTAGTATATTTAATAATACTGTATACATGATATTTTAAAACACATCGACAATACACGTTATAAATGTAGCAACAAAATTGCGAAACAGTATCAATTGAAATACAAAATAACATACAAATAAAGTGAGCAACCGGGTCAGACGGAAACTGCAATGGGACAATGGCGATGTCACTTCAGTTAATGTATTGCTTGTACTTTTAGCTCTTCCAGCTCACCTAGTACCACTACTTCGAATCTGGCCCGCTTGTTATGTTTGCGAATCAAACTTGGAGCTATTGTTTCCAGCTTAAGTATAACAAATGGTTGGGGTATTTCTGTGACTTTTGTTTAAATTTCTCTTTTTAACCTCATGGAGATTGATTTTGTTTAATCTTTTACACTCAACACTTGTTGTCACCACGTATTAATAACGAGCGAAGGCCTCACGTACATCCGTTCTGAGGGTGACTTAAGCCAAATCCCGGCTTATAACGTCCTCAAAAGGGTGAAAGTAACTCGAAAAATATTACGTCAAACGACAAGGTCGAAGTTTAAGGCAATATTATATTGCTCTTATTTTTTGTTAGCCAATTCTGATTGCTTAAACTTTACGGATATTTTATGCTATCGTAAGTAACGTAGAAAAAGGTTGTTGATACTTAACGATTTTCGCTGTAGTGATTTTCGTAAGTTCTTATACATTTACGAAAAACCCAACCAACTATTGACATATATACGTATATTTATAATTTTGAAAAACTTTAAGGATCTCACGGTTCTATTAAACTTTCAGGATATAATGCGAAAGTAAATAAAAGAAAAGGGCTTAAGGGGTGTAAGACAAATATTCTTATACTTGTTATACTAGTCGTACTTATAATCCTAAGACATAATAACACAATAATTCATTCAAACAAAACATTCTTGTGGAGAACACGTATACATATACTCAAATGTATTTCTTTATTTATTAATATTTATAATATTTTTGTAATTAAGTAAATAATGCACTTTGTATACAAACATGCTTATACTTGTGGTTTACGTAAACTTGTAATTTTAAGACATCTATGTAAAATATAATTTTATTTACGATTATGACTTATACAGGGTACATTAAGCGATATGAATTTTTAATATGCTATTTGTTTATTATCTTTTATAAATTCTCTTCGTTCCGGTATTCTCTGTCCTCTACGATCCCGATCGAATGGTCTTTTAAAGTGTCCAAATCCTCGTAAAATTCATTTCTCAAAACATATTTGGACAGGATTAGGTCCCGGGCGTATAATTTGTAACACAACAAAACAATGTTAATCAAATGAAATTGGTACTGAAGAAAATTAAATTCTCTTTTTAAAATGAGATTATCATAAAACTTCAACACATCTTTTATGTTAACGGACGCATTGAGACTTTCATCTTTCATTTATGAAATATAAAAAGGCTGTCCAAATAATGCGAAATGAGGATTCGAATAAGACATCTGGTTCCTTCTTATTATTCTGGCAGGAGGGACACAGATTGCGTGAGGGCCCTCAAATATTTTACGAGAGATATATTGTTCGGTAGTGTCTCTAAACAATGTACCAGTATGTCGAAATGTTCCCAATAAGAGTACCAGTTGCTAAACCAGTTGAGCAAATTGAAATATTTTTATAATAAACTTTGACAATGGTGTGTTTAGATGATAGGAATTTATAAAATCGTATCACGACGCCAACAATATTAATTAAGTGTTTACCTACATTGATTTTATTCCACTTTTTTTTAGTTTCGACTTGACAATAGCTGTTATCCTTAATAGGTTTGACAGCTTCACCCGGAGGGGCTTTATTCGACGGCCTTAATACGATGATTTAGAATTCTACCTAGTCTCATGGAAACTAAAAGAAAATTCAAATTTATGCTACATTTTACATAATAATCAGAGACGAAGTTTATTATGGACACAAGATTAGCAGCTCATTCGACGTTCATTGTTATTATAATAATTTGTCTCAATAATTTTACCACTACCCTGCTTTTTAACAAAGAAACTGAACTCGTTGGGCAACAAATCTGGCCTTTTATTATATGAAATCGCAACGTTTGATAAAGTAGCGGTTAAAGATCCATTATCTCATAATAATATCAGGATTGTTAATTTAAAGGCCGTTAATGTTCTTGGACCTTTTTCGAGAGGGTGGGTATGATAAATGAACTTTTTTGACCGCAACTACATGAGTTATAAAGTAAATAAATAATTACTAAAGAACATATTTCTTATTTAATATTTTTCATGTACAAAGTCGAAGAAGTGACTATTTTGTTTATAAAAATAATCTAGATTCTAGAAGATGTTATTTCGTTACAAATATAAAATAATTTATTTATTTTAAGAAGAAAAAGTAATTAATCGACAATACAACAACTTTCAAACCCCTAAAAACTATCAAAATACAGGAAATAAAATGGATGGTACATTTTATGTTATTCCAGTTAGTTTCGTACTAACTGACAGGCGCAAATAAAATAACGATTGTGTCACATGCCACGTGGACATAAACGAATCTAGATAGAACTAGAGGAAACCGGATAAAACCGGTCGGGTTTAGTTTTATTGAGAGTCGAGTGAGCTATGAACTTCGGTTAGCATTTGTTGTTTTAAATATACGTATCGAATTTTTTGACGATAGGTAAATGCGTTTCGATTTTTCGTGTACAAAACATAATACCTAAAATCGGATTTGGAGACAAGTTAACTAAATATTTAAATTTAATGTCGCTATATATATACATATGTAAATAAATAACCCTGGTAATAAGTATTTAAGAAAATAAAGTATGTACCTATCCATCGTATCAAGGTACAGAAATATTACTTCTACTTATATTTCCCTTCCCTGCTCTGGCATTCTATCAGAATATTTTCCGGATTTTCTCAAAATATAGTAGAAATGTTTGCCTCTCGAGCCGTTTATTTGATTTGTGCACCTTACCTAGTTAAGCATCAAGCTTCTCTTGTAAAGTAAATATTGCGCAGGGAAATTTTACGTTACGTGTTGTATTTTTGATACAAAATTTCTATCGATGATCAACTCGTAAAAACATATTCTCTTTAATTATATTACAGCAAATAATAGATATTGTGTAAATTTTTGACAGCATTCATGTTATTATGATGCTTGGACGAATATTTCCAAAATAATAATACTATAAAATAGTAAAGAAACATATACAGATATATAATTTATGGATAAAATATGTATTCTCTATGTTGGTATAATAACTGATTAGAATAGGTTCAGTAAAAGTACTAACTATCTAGAATGTTCTATTAGAGAGACTTGGATTTCATCGATACTAGTTGGGCTTCATAGAGTAAACTCGAGGGAATCGAAGGCCTGAGTATAAGACTAAACTTTGTCCTCAATAATATTAGTGTTCTCTATAAGGCCAGTTACATACATACATAAAGGCTGCACAATATTTTTTTTATGTGAGTCGTACAAAGTCTTTCCTAAACAGCGATTATAAAAATTGTAACCCATAAATGAGAACTGAAATAACATGGAAGATTTTTTTTTTATTTTTTTTAAACAGCATTCCGTATCAGAACATATGGAAGTGTAATAAAAATTAATACGGAAACATAAGAAGAGACTTCTGATAATTAAGGTTATAATTTCAGTTACTCCTTTTATAATTTTCAATTGCTAGTACTAGAGTTTTTCTCGTTACGGCTTTCATAGGGGTTGAAAGTCATAACGAGCTTTCTAGCCTAAATAACATAGAGCTAACTTACACCAAGCACTGCCAGCCATTTAGAAATACTCAGTAACTCAATCTAATATATTTATAAAATAAATTTTTGATTTCAAAAATTTATAAGTACTATTAATAAATATTTAAATCTACATTTTCGGTTATTTACTGGCTTTTAACGATTTGGTTTCTGAACGTTTAATCCAATTTTCATATAATATAGATCAAATATGGAATGAAGCGTGTACACGCTTCCTATATTTTTATACCTTATAATACAAGTTTACGGCGTGGCGTCCATTGTATTGTATCGGTCAATTTTCTTCCATATTACTTTAAAAGTTCTTCTGTTTACTGACGTGTACAAAGTATAAGTATAATATGTTAATCTATAAATGCACTTGAAAATTTATCAACGATATAACAAACCGCAATAATGATCCACTTCGAACATGTGCAAATGTTAAGGGAATTACTTTTTGTCGAATAAGAGAGTCGACTTCAAAATTTAAATTAAAAGGCAAAACGACTCAACTGTAATTATTCATGCAAATGCTAAAACTTTCCAAGAATTTATGTGTCGAGGTGGAACTGAGCCACTCCTGAATTAAACCGTTTTAAAGATTTCCTAACGAATTATGAAAATGCTCGAATCCGTTTCGAATAAAAATTTAATGGAATTCGACGAATTAATAAATATTAAATCTTAGCAGAGCTTTATTTCATTCGATATTATAATGTATTTAATTAATCAATTATTTTATACGACGAATTAAACGTAAATAAATTAAGAATTTTTAATGAGGATTATAGTTCATTGATTTAAAATTAAAGACTATTCCATTTGTTTAATGATATTATTTTATTATTATTTTTTACATTTTCAATTGAATATCCGTAGCTCATACCAGAACGCTATTGGCGGGAATGGCACAAAAGAATGATGGCATCCATTGGCGTCGAATGATTGATTTATTTGTTCCATGGAAAATTGCCGCTTTTTTGGCTTTAGTGAAACTTTATTACTCTTGTACATAGACATAATATCAAATTTGATTTATTGGTTGTGTACAATAACATAATAAATAATATATTGCTTCGCTTTCGTTTGATTTTATGTGAATAAATATATTATCTTATATCGTGTTTATTTCATTGTTCTAGATTGTTCTTTGTGAGATGAGTAATTATATCCAACTGTTACAGGTTTCATGATTGTTCCTCTAACTGATTATGCGTTGGCGAGACTTTGTGAGTCTCTACACCACATAAACGCAATTGATTGATATTGGACTGCAACTGGCTATAGAAATTGCTGATGGCAACACAGGCAGAATTGTTTATAATGATAATTATAGAATAAAGATATCATAACCTACAGGTTTTAAGTTATACTTCCGACAACTTTTAATAATTTGAGATTAACTGTAAATTATTCATTTACCAACTTTTATATAGATAATATTTAGGAATGAACTAAGATAGGGTTTAATTCTATAATCAATAATACCAATATTTTATATTAAAAATCATTGTCTTCATATGATTTCTGTTAAAGTCATATCCCATTCACATATTTTCTTTTAATTCTCAAAATTCGTTCAGAAATGTAAAAAAAAAAATATTTAAATGTTTTTATACGGAGTAAATGAAATTCATTTCTATTAGATTCATAAAGTTCAATAACTTTTTAATTATGTAGTTTAATAATAAAAAATATATACCTAATTCCAACGTTGCGTATTTTCTATTTATGGAAAGATATTTTATGGATTTTCATATAGAAATTTAAAAGCAAGCACCGGCTTATACCAGTATTTTCGATGACGATTTTCAAAACATTAGTCCAGTAAAAAGACGTTGGAAATAGCGACTGAAACAGTTTATTAAACTTATATGTACAGACTAGCTATTAAATTTGTATATCTAATAGGCAATGACTCATTACATCAAGTTAAATGACATAAAGCTAAGTTGGTGATGTGTAGTGTCTAAAGATGCTGACTTTAATTATTAGAAAATTCTAATATAAAAATACTAATAATACTGTAAAATTATTTAAAAACTGTCATACACGAGTTGTTTAAATGCAAACGTGTGTCTAAAAAAATATCTGTCTTCAAAATATGTCGTCTTAGTATGCTTCATTAACTCCGATTTTCCAATTAAGATACAAATTTAGCTACCATTTTCTTTTTTTGTGTCTTGGTTATATAATTTAAATATTTTCAAACTTTTTTCTATGAAAAGATATATCTTTAAAGAGATTGCAAACAACATAAACATGGTATTTATTAGTAATCATTACAACATAAATGGAACTTTGTTTGTAATGGTTCGTTCGTAAATAAAAATAAATTTGAAAATTAAGTCCGACTCCCTGAATAAAAATACTAATAATAAATTGGTTGCTCTAAATTGAATATCTATTACAAATAGTGACGATTTTAACAAGATTATGTTATATTTGTAACTAATTGTTTTATTATTAAATTATAGTTGATACTATCAATTTCTATGAATAATTGAAATCGGACTAAGGCATCGTTAATTAAACAAGACAAAGCGTCTGCTATGTTTCATATAATCATGTATTAAAATCCGTCATTGTATGTGCATTTCGCTTAAAATTACAAATGTAACTGATTATAAGTTATTCATTTACAATAGTATTTAATAGATAAAATACACAAAATATAGTAAACCATTATAAATAATACATTTAAAAGGCCGGCAAACTGTTCTTTTTTATATCCAAGTATCCTTTAGTTACCAAAACAAATGAAGTAATGAGATTTAAGATTTTCGGGAGTAGGTATTAATTTAAATAAAACTAATATTAATCGGATTACTACGCATATTTTATTATTTTAAAACTACTTACATATTCGAGACCACATGACCACGGGCAAACGAGATGTCGAGATATGACGAAACTTCGGGAGTATCAATCAATAGTAATCTGTATAATATTAGTTTCATTCAAATGAAGTTCTTTAAAAATTGAAGAGGGTTTTTTTTTCTCTGTCGGTCCTACAGGATGAAAATTCCATCCTATATCCGTCTCCTGGTTCTGAGCTAGCTTCCCACAAATTGTCAGCCTAATAGGAACAGCTGTACTTGAGTTACAAATAATGTAACTAACACGACTTTCTTTTAAATAGACTAAGTTTTTCGGATACTATACCTTTTTATTTGACATATACCTGATCAACACGCTTCGTTTCCATTGAAGCAACTGTTACCACTTGCCTGAACTTGCTGTAAACTAACCGAAAAACTTAAACGTCAGAATTCTAACATTTTCGTAAAAATATTAGTACCTTTTTGAGCTATGTATAAACCGATTTTATTCAATTTAATATTATTAATACAATTTTCTTACTAGAAATTCTCTAAGAATCTTATTTCTCTAAGACTTAAAATCCCTTATTTCTTCACGTATTTAGGAAATATAAATACATATAAATAATTAGAATAACCTATATGTATTAAAAAAATAGTTTAACATTAAGTCTGAGTTCATAAAATTTATTGGCCTATAATAAGTATACTTTAAACTTGGACTCTTCACACGAAAGTAGTTTGTAGAACCTAGATAGGTATAACTGGTTGAAGGACTGCAGCTTGTGCGACTAGCTTGAACGAGACAAATTTGTGCAAACATAGGTATAATGCCTTGCAGAGTTTAGAACATCCTAAATAATATATATCACAATAACGTTTAGAACGGACTATCTATAATACAGGGTTCTTAATTAATTTTCTATATTAACAAAATTTATCTGTACTTAAAGCAAGCAATTCGTACATTGCATATAATATGTATACTTTCGATTTAAATAACGTGCTCATTTTTCTACGATTTAAAGGAGTTACTATGGAACATTTGAAAGACGTTGACATTTGATAGTATCTGGTGACATGATCACCCTTTACAATATTTTAAAATATAAACTATCGTCAGACATTCCTCTTCTTATAAAGACAAAAGACTGAAAAAAAAGTGTCTACAAAGCGTGGCGCGACTGAAGTAGCAATCAGAAGCATATCGGATTACATTTTTGATTTTAACCCGTTTTATATGACAGACATTCGTCTCGTCTTGCCGAAAATACAATTACAGCGAATTCATCGAAGCTTCAGATTTATATTCAAAATTGTATAATCCGATAGTATAATTTACGTACTTATTAAAGTATTGGTTTACAATATTATGAAAAGAATATCATTTTCTTTCCAACGTTATGAAATAAGATATATATTTTTGTCATTAACTCTGAATAAAATTTATTTATCTGATAGGTACCTCAAGCGAAAGGCTTAGAGTACTGTGCTCTCTAAGCTTGTGACTCGGGCTACTTTTTTTAAATAGGCGACATAATGATCCGATAGACTAATAGACTAAGCGAATCAAGAATGAAAGTAAGAGAGAGAAATAAGTTAGTGAAGATAGATAGAGAGTGTTACGGTCCATAGATCATCATCGTCATCACGATCATAATGGATTCATGGAGGGATGGATCGATGCATGGATGGATGGATACAAGGATGAGTGCATGGATGAATTGTTATTGTGTTTCGGAAGGAAAAAATTGATGAACTATAAAAAACTAATTATTATAAACTTATTTAACCTATTATGTGAACGTATATAAGAGGATAAGATATTAGTAAATACCTACTATTAAAAATACCCTGCAATACTTGGATCAGATTAAAGGGCTGAGAAAAGGTTCATATTACTGTAGGGGCAAGTGGGAGATCAGTGCTCGCGCACATTTTCTTTCTCGCTTCCTTTCATAGCCATTGCATGAAAGATGCATATTACAAATAGATGGAGCGAAAGAAGTTTTACTTCAGTGGTGTGGTCTAAACCAATTTTTTTTATAACTTGATACTAACCTAAAATTTTGCTTTTTAGAGAAATCCTTTTGATAGACATACCATGTCTTTCCACGTGGCCCTTCAGACTCACCTTTCGTGGATAAGGCGAATAAACTATCCACTCTTTCACATCATGTTGTCAAAGATAATGGAGCTGACAGCTACCCAAATTTTTAAATAATTATGGTTAACTGAAAATAAATTTAAGGCACACCTTAAATAATATTAACAATTTAAACACGATAAGTTTTTACTTCAGTAATTTTAAATATCTTATCTTTATGGATTTCTTTTGTCTGTCTTTGATACATTAAAATAGATATTTTTTTTATAGGACGTTTTTTTCCTATAAAGATCTTTTATGTCTATTTTTTATTATTACTATTAATTTTCTAATTGAGGTTTAAAACTGAAACTAATCTTGAATACATTATTTATGTTAAGCCTTTTTAAACGATAACCAATAGTCAGGTTTCCTTGTAAGTGACAATTGTGACTTTCGCTGTCAAATATGACAAATACAGCTACTCAGTTAATGTCATTTCAATTTTCATAAAAAAAGTTTGATGCTACGGCAGAACTGATTTTTATTAATGTTAAATTATTATCAAAGTAATATATAAACATTTAAAAAATATGGCGTCAACGTCCAAGGATAGTGTACCCGACGAAGATAAGGTAGCGGGTACTTTAGGGGATGATCTCGAACCAGGTGCTTGCAGTGATTCCATTCTGAATCCTGAGGATACTTTTGAGGAATTTGCGTCCGAGTTGGCTCCGAACCTTCAGGAACGTAATGTTCTCACAGCAAAATTGAGCACTATAAGTGAAATTCAAAGTGAGATTGGTGAATGTTCGCAGTTACACGGGACTAAATCCAGTGATAATTTACAGAGCAAAGATGTAAGTCTTAACATATTTTTTAATCTTTTTTGATTATCATTATTACTCAATAAACATAATGTGGCACAAATAAAATGTAACTTGTAACAATATAACTGCATAACCTAATGTCAAGGTGTATCTAAATGTGGGTGTATTTTAAGTTGACAATATTATACCAATGTTAGAAATAATTTACTTAGAATATACTTCTTTTGTAAACATAACAACAATAAAAAATATTTATTATTTTTTGAAATCTTAATGATCTATATTGAATGATTGATACAAATAATGATCATGATTTTTACATTGTTCTTAAAACTAAACACATATTTTCTTTTTTAATTAATTCAATTCAATCTTAATTTTTTTTTTATTATTAAAGAGCCAACTACTTCAATCATTATACTGCTTATCTTCTTCTTCTACCTGGCAATTTCCCAGCTTTAGCCAGGGTCTGCCTTACATGTTGTGAATAGTTTTGGCTAGTTGTTTTTACGACCGGCCGCCTGCCTGACATCAACCCTCTTTGGGAATGGAATGCATTAATCAGTGATGTCTAAATACTCTTAGAAAGTACATATGACTCGGAAAAATCACATTGGTACTTGCCAGGATGGAACCCGTGCCCTCATGCAGGAGAGGCAGGCCTTTTAACCACTAGGCCACCACTGACTCGATTAAATCATTATACTGCTTATATTGATACATAATAATAAAAGCTGCATTTTATAAGTGTGACTATGTCTTTGTGTTTATATCTGTCTGTGGTATAATACCTCGTAAATAGATTACCCAATTTTGCTGTTATTTTATTATTTGAAAGCCAGTTTCCTTGTGGTGATACTTAGCTATGATTGTTCATATCCCAGCAGTATAAGAGTAATTTAATAACAGTGCTTTTTAGAAAAAAATTTCAAGCATTTTTGGCATATGATTACTGGATTAAGTGCTTCATTGTTGCCACTATAATTTGATTTTTATAAAATTATAGCTAAAAAAAATATGTATATTTGCAGGAATCAATATCAGCATCTACAAGTTCATCGAATCTTCTTGAACAAAATGGTGATGAAGTCGATGATAAAGATGATTACCTTCGTTCACCTGAACTAGTTAATAAAGAAAAACATGTATTTATTTTAAGCTCTGCTGGTAAACCCATTTATTCAAGGTAATGATTGTAATCTGAGAATACATTATATTGACTTATAATAGTTTAGTACAATACAAAGGACCTTTAATAAAAGAAGATCTATGTTCTTCATTATCATGTTAATATAAAAGTTTTTTGACTACATATATCTTGTATGATGTTAAAATAGATAAGTAATTTAATTTAATTTAATTATGAGTTAAAGACCCAAGTAAAATACTTAAATCAAATTATTACAACAAAAAAAAAAATATAGGGTAAACTAATTTAGACAGGGTACTGTTTTGAAGATGCCTTAAGTAACTTGATGCATTCTAGCTAATTTTGTAATAATTCGGTAATCTAACTACACAAAAATGATTATTTTTTCAGAACTCTAATCATTTGGATATTTATATGATATTAATTTCACAGATATGGCAATGAAGACAAATTGGCTGGACTATGTGGAGTTATCCAAGCTCTAGTTAGTGTGGTTGAAGAACAGAACCAAGATATATTGAGATCTATCAGCACTAAAGATTGTAAAGTAGTATTTTTAATGAAAGGACCTTTAATACTGGTTGCTGTTTCTAAATCCAATGAAAGCGAGACACAGCTTGTCATGCAACTAACGTAAGTATATGCCGAATTCGTATAAATATTTTCTAATAAGATTTTAAAAAAAACTAATTATGGTTTTAAATTACGAAAAATATGAGTTTTTATCCAAGATAAAATATAAAAAATAATACATCAGGTGACAAAATTTTTTCTCGACTGATCACAAATTTCCAAATAACTAAGGAAATATCTTACTTACTAAATAAATCAAAAATATTGAAATTCATTTTGTTATGAAGAAACTGATATATGCACATATGTGTATATGTAAATAGCAACAGTTACTTTACATTGTAGCAAAATAAGTCAGTGGTGGCCTAGTGGTTAAAAGGCCCGCCTCTCATGCATGAGGGCGCGGGTTAGAACCTGGCAAGTACCAATTTGATTTTCCGAGTCATATGTACTCTCTAAGAGTATTTAGACATCACTGATCAATGCATTCCCAAAGAGGGTTGATGCCAGGCAGGCGGCCGGTCGTAAAAACAATTAGCCAAAACTATTCACAACATATAAGGCAGACCCTGGCTAAAGCTGGGAAATTGCCAGGTAGAAGAAGAAGACTTTACATTGTAGCCATCACTGTAAAACTTCTCAATTTCCTCCTTTAGAATAGTACAGTTTTGCAGAAACTTAAAAATTTTGTCAGTAGTTTTTTTGTCATTCATATACATAAACCAGGTGTTTCCGCATTGAGTTTTAAAACCTCTATTATTATTAATTTATTATGAGAGTATAATTGTATATTTTTTTGCCAGATATGCCTTCAACCAAATAGTGTCAGTGCTAACACTAACACAGCTGAACAGGATATTCGAACAACGCCGTAATTACGATCTACGACGTCTCTTGTCTGGCGCTGAAAGATTGATAGATCATTTGCTGATATTCATGGAGAAAGATCCAGCATTTCTACTCGGTGCAGTCAGGTGCCTGCCATTACCAGAAAAATCAAGGGAAAATATCACGAATGCTATAACATCTACCTGCAATAAAATAAGAGATTTGGTATTCGCTATATTAATCGCTGGTAATCAATTGATAACTTTGGTCAGAATGAAGAAGTACACTTTGCATCCGTCCGACATACATCTGTTGTTCAATCTGGTTAGGAGTTCAGAATCGTTTAAAACAGCAGAGAGTTGGACACCAATCTGTTTGCCCAAATTTGATGCAACGTAAGTTTTTTTTAAATCAAAATAAGGCATATATATAATTTGATATTTTATTAGAAAGTTCGCTTATGTATTATGATTCTGCCAAAAATCTATTTATATCCAAACATAACAAAGAAGACTGAATTAGACAAAAGACAAAATAAAGAACTCTTATTGGTATACACGCTTAATATATTATATTTATTTTTTACAGTGGCTTCCTGCATGGGCATGTATCATATATATCGGAAGATTGCCAAGCTTGCCTCTTACTTTTAACTGTCCAAAGAGACGCTTTTTTTCCATTATCACAAGCAAAACATACGATTGCAGACAAATTAAGACGTTCAAACTGTTTGGTTGCGATCAACGACGCGTTGAACAGAAATAAGGAACTACCCACAACAAACCCTCTCAAACATATCGGTATACCAGAAATTAGGCATTTTATGTACAAATGCAAATCAACCGCCCAACTTTTCACATCGGATCCCATATGTCTGGATAAATTACAGGATTACAGACTTAGACATAAGGAGGGTGGTGATATTACAGAGAAGAAAATTACTAAGTTGTCTGATATAGAGCATGTTAGGAAGTATAGGAAGTTCTGTAGTCAAATACATTGCACATCAACGCCAGCGAAATTAATTTTCAGGTCGAATTCAGATGATACTATTTTGGCATGGGTAAGTCGTTCTACTGTTATATATGCGAAATCTGAGGTTTTGTAGATGATTACTTATTGATAAAACTTTCCAGTGATGGTCCTACATATATATATAAAAAATTCATAAGTTTTTCTATTTTTTCTATGACAACTAGAAGGATTAAACACACTTATATATATTATGTACATGACGTCGTTGGATGAATTGAGAAATAGACTAACTGCACAGAAAGCTAGGATAGGGGATAATAAGCCTAATTTACAAGCCATACAGTTATATATACATAATATAAATATATATATATATATATGTGTTTAATCCTTCTAGTTGTCATAGAAAAAATAAAAAAACTTATGACTTTTTTTTATATTTGCAGTCACAAACACTGCTAGTTGATTTCTATATTTATTTTGTATAATATTAATATCTTCCTAAATCTAATTCTGAAGTCAACACGGATGAAGTTGTGAGCACAAGTTAGCTGAAATAATCATGAAACAATTAGCTATGACTAGCATATAAAATTAAATTTAAATATAGAATGAATATATTCATAGACACTATTTGAAGTAGGACCTGCATATTGAAGTATTTCACATTATATTTAAGTATTAGCTCAACACTAGTTTAGTATTAAAAATAAAATTCTACATATATATTGATAAATGAAATGACAGATTAAAATCGTTTTACAGATAACAAACGGGTTTGAATTGTATGTGACATTTGATGCCCTGATGGAAAAAGACCAAGCAATCAGAGCAATAGACCGGCTTCTTCATTGGATTAAGAGGGAAGAAGAGAGGATATTCATAATGAATGCACCAACGTTCTAGCCAAAACTAACTCTCAGTAGTATAATAAAAAATACTATGAGCAGACACAGTAATGAATTGTGAATAATGACTGAATTGTATTTGTTTGCCAAATTGTATGATAGATCTAATTTGGCCCTAGTACTAATGTATTGTACATTGATATTACTTAATGATCTGGGATTCCGTTGTGCCCTTGTCCTATTATAAATTTTAATAGCTAAAGACTAAAAAAGCTAATATTTTATTGTATTATAAACAAGATAATAATATTTCTGAACAAAACTATTATTAGTAAAACAGGTCACTCACAGATTAATTATAATGCAGATAATATAAAATGTTATGATGTAGATTAAAATTGATCTAAAAATTATGTTAAATACACTTCATATAAACAATATGAATATCATATATGTATATTGTTTGCTATAAATCTGTCTTATATATACATATATATATATGCAAATAAATTATTTATCATACTTTAATTCCTTTCACTGTCTGTGATCTAGTTTTTAATAGTTATAATATATAGCTAGGTGATATAATTTTTTTTATGAAAATTCCAATCAATTGGCCAAGTCTATGTTATTTTAGAGAAGAATTATTCATATTTTTTGATATCGAAAATTTTGTCTCGATTAAGTACTAATGAAATGTGTATTAAATGAATTACGTAATAATCAATCTATTTACAACTTTTGGCTTTTTTTCTTATATTTCAATTGAAATGATGTTTTTATTAAATTTAAAAATGTGAATGATTTGCTTATGGTTTATGAATTTATTTTATTTTTTTTTTAAATCGATAATACAGTGTAGATTAAAAATATATGTATATTGAGATTTTTAACAAAATGTTATTGTAAATAAAATTAGCAATAAACTATAGTTTTATTATAGTATTTCTTTAATTTCTTGATGTGTTGCCATGAGTTATTAGCATATAATAAAGTTGTTTCGTTGAGAATAATTATGCCAGTTCAAGTGAAATTAATACAAAATGTATGCTTTTTGCAAACGCATAGACAGAGTTGGGAGCATTTATGGACGACACAGACGCATAACCAACATTAAAAGCTTAGAAAAAATTAAAAAGAAAATAAGAAAATGGTGTTTTTGTAATTTCC
>JAAAKD020000109.1:4781598-4793322 GCA_010014825.2 Danaus melanippus
CGCTCAGATGCCTCCTTCGTGGACATGACCGTCTCACAGAAGGAGGACACCGCCAGCCAGGACCTGTCACTCTCGAGCATCTTCTCCGCGACACTCGAAAGCGACAAGTCCACTCCACCGAGAACCGCCACAAGGTCTTGGCGCTGCGCAGCCCATCTCGGGCACACCTCGAGGGTGTTTTGGGCCGAGATAAAGTTACTGCAAAGGATATCTGCTAATTATTCATAAATATCTTTATCCTAATATTTTGTTTTGATCTTATAAATCGTAACATTATTTTTTTTTAAACAAATTAAATTGAAATAAACTGAATTATAAAATGGTACACAGTTTTGACTGTAAAGTTTGTATAATAAATTTTTATAGTATGTTAAACATCGATAGTAATTTCATTCCACTGAATGATGCCATTAACGTGATTGTCAGCTAAATGTACACAAAGTTATAAAGGTCGATGTATATTTAGTCTAATTTGCGATAACAAACAAAAGAGGGTAAAAATGAAATCATTTCTAGTTATTAATGTTAACACGTCATATAAAACATATAATAATCGTACATAAATTATTTATATTACATATTGTCTCTAATTTTGTTGTAATAAAAACTTTTTTTATTAAAACAGTAATATAAATGTATTCTCATTGATATTTCTTGTTTTTTTTTTGTAATGTGTATTGCTGTTAGCTCTGCGGCTTTTACAGCGTCACCGGAAAAGTTGGCCAGTACTGAGACCAGCCCGTTACAAAGGGGCCTGAAGGGCCCCTTGGGTATATAATTTCTAAAGGCGCCTGCTAAAAGTAAGGCTCGAACCACGAACTTAGGACGTCGTGGACAAAGGAGGGATCACCATCGGCGGCCTCTGACGCCCTCTCGCGAGGGACGTGCGGATGCAGGGATCTTGCTCTTGCCGGCGAGTGCGGTAAGCGTATCTACGAGTATGTATGTGTAGTGTGACGCTTCCAGCCATGCTACTACTATTACTATCTAAAGACGCGGCGATCCTATTACTAAAAATATTGTCATCGACAGGATTGATGAGCACGTATTTGGGAGGTCTTCTCACACCTTTATGAAATTTATTTGGGACGTAGGTTACCACTTCCACAACCAAAGGCTTGGGATGAGTGGTAGCTCTTTCGAAGTACCTTTCATAAAGTACTTTTAAATACTGCCGAATAGTAGGGAGGTCAAGGATTCTGTGGAGGTCGACGTTACGCATGTAACACGTGATGGTGTGTAGAATACGGTTTTGGAGCGTCTAAAGGGATTTCAGACTCAAATGAGCGAAAGCTACGCTAGCGTAGAACATTATTGGTCTAATGCAAGTCTTTTATAACGTCACGTTGTTTTCAAGTGAAGAGGATAGAGACGATCGAAGACAAATAGGCTCGGTTTCTCACCCTTTGAATGTGTGAGGCGAAGGACATCTGTCTGTTTAGCGTCACACTTGGGTAGGTAGTTTCCGTCCGCCATGGGAATCGAATATTTGGAGGCGACCGTGGATGATATCCGGATCCAGACACCTGCCTGGCGAGACGGCGTAGTCCTTGTTTCGTGATGTGGGGGCCGCTTCGTGAGCTCTGTTCGCGGCGTTCTTTTCGTTGATAAGGACGTGAAGATCCAGAAGGACCTCTCGTTGGCCGTCATATCCGTCCAAGATCTCGCTCGTGAATCCCTGGACCCTATCATTGATTAAGTTAGCTAAACCTACACATACTAACTGCGCATCCTCGACTTTGGAGATGGTGTCGGCGAAATGGTCGAGGTGCGGAGTATCCAACGACTGGAGTCACTGGGAGAGCTGTTTCCAATCGATAATCCTCTTCGTCTGGGGCGCTGCATCGGGAGGAGGTCCTAGCTATAATCCAGGAAAGGGCGATGGTCTAAGTCTATCTCGGATAGCGTCTTGATGGAGCGCAACTGTAAGGTCAAGTTCTTTAAGACCGCTATATCGAGCACGTTTGGTATGTGATTTTCTACATTTGAGTAGCGAATTGGTGTCGGGGGAGCCACGGTAACGAAATCGGGTCGGTCGGTCAGTCTGTTGAATATTTGACTGCTCCTTTTGTGCCCTATAAATTTCCAGCGGGGGTATTTAGCATTGAAATCGCCAGCCAGAAGGATTATGTTTTCCATTGAGAGTAACTTTTAATATCGTTCTTGTCAATGGTTAGGTTACTGAGGCAAGAATTATGGGCTAAAGGCCCGTCATACTTACCTGGCATACGAAGATCTCTAGCCTGTTTAGAGATGGAAACTTATTTACATTCGTGAAAAGTAATACTATCAACTATGTTTGAACCAGTCAACTATGACAACTAGACGCTTATGTTTAACAAGCTACTATATATGTAATGAAATGACATTTCATTAAATTCAAATTTGCCTCGATTCGCGCGTTTGTAACTAGTTGACCAGAGACGCGTCACTAATGGCGGATTATGAGTAAGTTTTTGTGCGCTTTATGATTATTAAAACGTGTAGAAAGATAAACTAAGGGATACAATTGAGGAGGTGATATAAGTGGTCTTTAATGTCGTTTCTTTGTATTTTCAGGTAAGATTAAAGTGTAATTGTCATAGTTAAACGATAATTGTTATAATATTGTAAACGCGTATTAAATAAAATAAAACTTTGTATTTTCAGATTAACAAATTGTAGTTTACTTTGAAAAACCTCAATAATAAACATACACATATATACATACATAGCCTATGAGCTACCATATAAAGGTTTTGCAGTCATTTTAGATTACATACAAATAGAAATTTTATAACAGACAAATCTATGAATAAAAACAACGACCAAATCTTGATATTCTTAACAGGCATCAAATAAATTCTCGTAGTATGTAATAAAGTAAATACAAATTGTATTAATGCTCAAATATTTCCATAATTAACTAAGAAAACTTCGGTAGTGATGTTAATATGTAGAATAAAGCTTACATTATTTAATCAGTACAAGACAATAAAAATGTAAAAATCTGTCCTATTTATAGTTCAAATAAAAATGTACCTATTGTAAAATGTTGGTTTAAATAGTGTTAGAACTTTATTTTTAATTGCAACGGCTATTTTAATAAAACAATTATATTTCTTTATCTCTATATCAATTTTACTAATAAACAGTCATTTTAACTCCTACTAGAAAATTGTACATAAAAAAAATTACTTACAAAGTATAAACAAGCGTTGAAACACCGTATACATATATTCACACTTGATGATGTCTTTGCCGACCAAACGATGAGAATTGACTGACTGTTGCATTAAGCACATTATAACACTTGGCAGACCTTTTTGAAAACTACCCTCTTATAATTTCTATTTACATTTACAACAGTGATTCAATTCACAAATTAATATCAACAATTATTAAACATTTACCACAACGATTCAGTAAATCATTATAATATCTAACACCATATTTACAAATATTTACGAAAAAAAATAGACAAGAAAATTAACATCATTGTCTTTGTTCATAATATTAGAAAAGCTACATGTCCTATATTTATTACTTTAATTAATAATAGTACACAAATCTTCCTATGCAAATATAAAATTCACACTATATTACCCTGTTTTGAACATGTCTTTGCACACTAATAAATAAATTGAGTAATAACATTCATTGCACGTATTCTGAACAAAGTCTTATTTAACTACAAGAAGTTCCTCAATGAAAATTTGTGTTTAGCAACTTGTTTGTTTATTTCCTTTATAGCTTGAAGCGTCTTTGTACACAACTGTTAATCACGCAACAGCTTCTTATTATAAAAAAATAGTATTAGAAAGTATTTTTATGCGATGGATGTAACTTTATTTAGAAATACATATTTTTACTATAACATTTGCATATGAGAAAGAAGATATATACATAAATATTCGTCCCACGGATACAGACTTCAAATCAATAAACTCTAAACACAATATATGAAAAGGGCAAAATACGATATAACTGTCGTAAAAATAAAAAAAAAAAAACAGAAAAGAATTGATAATATTAAAAAAAAACTACGTTAATATGAGCAACATAATAACAGTTCGTAATTTTTATATTTTTAACAATCACGAATAAATTCAGGACAATAAATAACGAGGCGAAGTAACTTATTCATATTTTTAAATGATTTTGATCATATGTAATTATAATCTTAAATTAGAAAAAAAACAATTAGAAAGAAAATTAATGAAATCTAAGGCTTTTTGCGGCTAACTACATATGTGTAATATTATTATTTTAAAACTACATATTCCCGACGTTTCGGTTACTTTGGAGTAAACGTGACCTCGTGTGTCCGTGAATTGATAAGTTAGGAGCATGTTGTTTTAAAATAATAAAATAACACCTAGTAATCTAAAAATATTACTTTTATTAAGAAAAGAAATTATTTCGTCCCTGAAATTTGTGTTCATTATTTTATACGATTGCTAAGTTTTATTCCATTAAATGATATTTAGCAGACGCTTGAGAACACTCAATAATATAAAAGATTAATTCACTTTGTTATCATTTAATAAAGAGGAACGAATACCAGACAAGAGATATTAAAGATTTTATCTGCGGGTTGGATTATAAAGGCGAATCCTTTTGGTAATACATATTATCAAAGTCAAGCAATCTTTCCTTGGATTATACCATTGAGAATTCAAATATCACCCAACATTTATTATTTAAGCTTCTCTGATCTTCTAAAAATATTGTAGAAACTGTTATCCTAGATATATTTAGAAGTAAAAAGTGTTTTGAAAACTAACTATTATTCATGACAACAAAAGAAGTGTATATGCTTTGCATGTCTGATAAGAGGCTGACGATAAATTCGAGTTTTCACATATCTGATTATTCTTTCCATCTATTTCAAAAAGATATTCTTTTAAAAAACTAAATATATAAGAATATTAAAAGTAATTCATAGAAAACTTAATTTTAGATTCGCTTTAATTTTTAAGTTTATGTTTCTACCTATAAAAAGAGAAGAGTCTACTTTCGCTTAGAAAAAAACATTATCTAGTTTAAATTTTTATATTTAAATAATTGTCTTGAATTATATGAAATATTATTTTGACGATATGATACTTATTTGAGCAGAATATGCCTTGATCAAGTAGTAGGTAGTTTTTTATACTGCTTATATACCCAGTTATCTTTGTTGTCCTTACATCTGTAGAATTGTGAACTTTAATTATTTTAATAATTTCTATATTTGAAAGCAAATTATCAATGATTGCTTTTAATTTATAGTTGTTTTCATTCATTATATATTTCTTTATCGAAAACATGTGACCTATTTTATACATCCTTATTTCAGTAATAAAATAAAAGTTATAATATTATAGAATTATATGGATGATATAATTCTATAATATTATAACTATATATTATACTATATATCTCCTAAATTTTATGTACTTATATTAATATGTGTATCAATAGGCTTGTTTAGAACACCTTAAATTATACGGATCCAAATTAAAACAAGCTTATAATCAAACTTAGACCGTTTTATTCCCATTATGAATATTGTTTATAAATGATAAGAAATAATATGTTGCATATTTCCTATGGTCACAAGTAATGCATTTCGTAATGATTACTTTAATATTATTTATTTGTAATAAAATAACATGGAGACCCTAAAAGGAGTGTTCAAAACCAGGATTCCAATAAAACCTTTAAGGGGTCACCAAATATATTTTTTTTTTGCCATATTAAACATTTTTTTCTTATGATATTAAAATTTAGGTGTTCAATAAAATTAAGTTAAACATTTCAACAAATATTATTTTATAATGTAGTAAACAGATAGAGTTTATTATAACCTTACCTTTGATTTACCGTCACAAACAAAAAAATATTAATATCTATAAAGGTAAAAAAAATATTATACCGAAAAATTAAAGTGCATTTTACTTATAAAATCTCTTAAGCTACCCCTGATCAATATTCTATACGAATATCAACGAAGACTAATACACAATAATATGCTTGAAGTATGAAAAAACTTCATAATATTTCTGAAACATGTTTATTGCAGTGAAATCCATGGCTTTCGTTCATCGTTTTATTGGTATTTTAGAAACATTTCAAATGTGACTTCCTCGCCTTCGGAGTATGGATCATTCCAATCGGATAAAAGGTATTAGGTATATGCCTTGGATTGACGGAAATATCTCGTAATTTTCGTATTCATAGCAAATTTTATGGGTAACTTATATTTTCTTTATTAACTTATATATTGAATCAATTAGATTCAGTTTAAATATATCAAAAGAACATTAGTTTTTCGTCAGTAAATTAAAATAACATACTTATATAAAATGATGATAATATGCTATTGAAATGACATGTAACACAAAGAAATATACCAGCTTTCAAAGGCTTAAAGAACTTATGTTAGCTACAATTATATGAATAGTTCTAACCACCTCTCAGAGATCGAAAAAGAAATAATTCAGTATGGATTTTGAAGTTACGAATCAGGTACAAAGAATTTTTAAAAATTGTAACAGTAATTCTAAAATATTTATAGTGAATTTTGTATGAGTAAAAGTTTCAGTGACCTAAAACTAAGCATTCTTTCTTAGAATTAATTTCCAATGCTGACAAGAAATAATTGTATAAATACAAAAATTATGTCTTTAAATTAATTATGAATTTTATTGAAAGACGTGGTTACAATAAACACTGTTGGTAATAGGATTATTGTATGTATGTCAGATAAATTCTTAATAATTAAACGATGGCTGTAATCAAATACGTACCCGTATTTATTACTCAATACTTCTTGAGCAAATATTTTTACATGTATTTCATATGCTAATTTGATATATAATAATCTTGTTTTAAATTATACATATAGTTATATTACTCCATCATATTAGCTCTCATTATTTCAGTGCTATCAATAAAAAACTAACTTTAATTTCAACATCAGCTCAAACAGTTTTATAACTTTCTTACATTCCGGCACTTTAAAAGAATTTGACTCAGGCTCCTCACATTTAATATATTATATCATTATCGAAAAAGTATAATATAATGGAAATGTTTGTAAAATTATTTAATCTTACTATACTTTTTTGGGAAGGTAAAACTGAACAACGAATACACTTGTGTCATTTTAAAGAAATGTCAAAAACCCATTTAAATGACTACAATACTCATATAAAAGGAATAAGGTTATGACTGTCGTAGTAAGAGAATATCAGACCAGAACAGTGATTATGAACCATGAGTGAGATGTATGACTTTTATATGTTATGTGATTAAAGGTTATCAATCCAGAAGTTGTAAAATCTATACTAAATTAAATGATATACAGATCAATATGGGTTATAGCGTTAGACTAACTAGAGTGAACTTCAACGGCCAGGGGAATTTTGCCGAAACGTCATCAAGGTGAATAATGGATAATTACTTTAATCCCCGCATTATATTAAATCGCGTTCTCGGGAATTTTAAAACTATTTTTAAAATAAAGTATTTGATAAAAATAATATAATCTTTATTATACATAGTCTGGCCATAAATACTGTTATAATTAAAAATATACAAAATATTACATTTAAATTTGGAATCTATAATTTTTATATAATTTTTCATTGAGTTTTCTTATTTTGGCGCCAATACATTGTTCAATATTTTGCGATATTAAAATGGAGTGGGGTGATAAAGAAAACTGAATCGCTGTGATTGCATTACACATAGTGGGTATGGAGCCAAATGCAATTTTTTAAACTATTCACACGCTTGGCATTAGTCAAATGTTTGTGTACCGGGCTATCAATAGGTACAATGAGACCTCCTCTGTTTATGACAGAAAAAGATCTGGCCGTCCGTGTAGTGTTTGTACGAAAAAGGTGGTCAAAGCAGTAAGGGAAAGAATTCGAAGAAATCCTGTCCGAAAGCAAAAGATTTTATCTCGGGAGATGAAGCTAGCACCTAGAAGCATGTCACGTATTTTAAAAGATGACTTAGGATTTGCAGCCTATAAGAGACGCACTGGATATTTTTTTAATGATAATTTAAAAAAGAATAGGGTGATGAAATCTAAATAACTACTGAAGCGGTACGCAAAGGGAGATCACAGAAAAATATTGTTTACGGATGAGAAAATTTTTACAATTGAGCAACATTTTAACAAACAAAATGACCGTATTTATACTCAAAGCTCTAAGGAAGCTTCCCAATTAGTCGATATCGTGCAAATTATCCGACTTCAGTGATGGTTTGGTGGGGTGTTAGCAATGAAGGAGTGATTGAGCCATACTTTTGTGAAAAGGTATCAAAACATCAGCACAAGTGTAGGTATCAAAATACCATTCTTGAGTAGGTAGTTAAGCCCCTTAACAACACCATGTTCAATAACCAACAATAGTCCTTCCAGCAAGACTCAGCGCCGGGTCATAAAGCTTGTTCCACGCAGTCTTGGTTGAAAACGAACGTTTCCGACTTCATCAGTGCTGAAGACTGGCCGTCGTCTAGTCCCGATCTTAATCCGCTGGATTATGATTTATGGTCAGTTTTAGAGAGTAGACCTTGCTCTAAACGCTATGATAATTTGGACTCCCTAAAACAATCCATACGATTGGCAGTGAAGAATTTTCCCATGGAAAGGGTGCGTGCTTCTATTGATAACTGGCCTCAACGTTTAAAGGACTGTATTGCAGCCAATGGAGACCACTTCGAATAAGCTTTTTATGTTTTTAATCGTTTTATATTTATGTATTAAACTGTAAAAGACATACTGTACATACTGTAAAAGTAATAAATATTATTTGCAATAGAAAAAATATTATTTTTATTTGTAACAATATTTATGGCTAGACTGTGTTATTAAAAACTCTGTTGGTTTGTTTCATATCAGCGAACTCAACGACTAAATTTATAAAAACCAATATAAATTTTTTTTGTTTGCATAAGTAAAGTGCGAATCTTTTTTAATTCCATAAGTATTTAATCAGTTTAGCAAGATTCCAAGCATATTTTTTGCTACCTAAATAGTAATATTTTTAACTTTAAAAGTAGCCAAAACAAGTCTTTATTTTTCTTTGCTTAAAATCTAAGTGGCGCTTTATAAATTATAAAATATGTAGTTTTCTTAAAGAACTTTAAGGTAGAATTTAATTATAGATTATCTTAGGATTAGAATATGCAGCCCATGAAGATATACATAAAATTTAGAGTTAATATTAGTAAGTAGCATCAAATTATCAGTGAAATTAAAAGACATAACATACTTTTATATGTATAATATAAATTGTATAACAATAACTGAGAGCCTGCTCTTCAAACGATTTTTCACTATTTATTTATTTTTAAAAGTGATGAAATTATTTGATATGGAATTAAGTAAAAACTTCATTTGGTCATATCAGTATATAGTTATATGTATGTAAATAGAATTGAAATACTACTTAAGACTTAAGGCGGCCCTGGAAAGAAAAATTTGCTAATTTGAATTGGGTTAATATTATTCAAACTTCTAACTATTTTTTAGATTCAAACAATGATGAGCTTTAACTTAAATTAAAATTCAAATGTTACATATAGAATACTAGATGTTGCTGGTGGCTTTGTCCGCATGAGCTTCGAAATTGGGAAAAATGTACTCAGAATATTAAAGAAGTGACTATTATTATACCATTTACTATTACCGTTTAGAGCTGTAAAACTGCATATGTCACAGTATTCTACTATAATGGCCATTTCACACAGGGACTATTGTATCTATCTATCGTCACTATCTTTATCCCATGTATTGTGTCATTTCTATTCAATGTACATATGTAATAAGTAAGTCCTTTTGGTACTCCCTTAATAAATTTTAAGTATAAAATAAAGAATTTTTCGAATTAAAAATAAAAAACTATAAGTTGTATGGTTGTACTCAAAAAGAAAGGAAGTAATAAAATTTTCGTTTTGGAATGAGTTCAATATTATCTATTATAAGCTTGACCGATTTCCCGACTTCAGCTATAACAACAAAGAAACGAGTGTTCTTGATATGTAAGAGGAGATCTGTTCTTGATAGCTAGTTACGGTTATTTCCGTGATAACAATATAAGCCACATTAAAAATCGAAAAGTTAAAAATGTATTAAAACATGAGACTTATTATTAACATTAAGTTACAATATAATAAATTGTATGAACTTGATATATGTATTCCGATGACTATCCTATAGAATCAGGTGATCTTATTATCACCATTTGCACCAGCTTGGTTATCCCTAATTAGGTATTCCGAATAAAAGATACAAAATTTAACAAATTGTCAAATATTCTCTGAAAGATAGGAGAGCATAGAAACATCTATACTTTAGTAATATTTAGGTACCGGAGCACTGTGCATTTCAAATGTAAAGTGATTGAAAGTAAGTTTAAGGGCAATATTCTTCAAGATAATTTTTTACTGAGGTTGGGATCAATTCGCTGAATGAGATAATGTGTGAGCAATGGACTCTTTGGCACAGAATCGTAGCATCTAAGATTGTTAATACTATCTTAAAAATCCCAGACTTTTCTGGATAAGATGACTGTTTTATTTGGCCGTGGCAATTATATACTGGTTGCATTTTAATGGAAAGAAAACACTGTTTTCACAAATGATCAAGCAAGGAGATAATTTACTAGGAATTTTGTTTCAGAGCAGTAATATAGGTAACGAGAGTACATATACAAGCAAGATTGCCTTGTAGACGATATCATGAAAACAGTAGCTGATTTGATAACATGTCTCGAGCAACTTTGACGGAGTTTAGACCAAAACTAATCAACAGGCGGGCCAAGGTCTGTTTGCAGACAGCCATAGGCTGAAACTTGGCTGTCCAAATATTGTACTGTTAACTAAGTGTGAATAAATAGCTGGATAGCGTATAGTTTATCTTTACTTTAAGTTCATTCATTGTCAAATATTTCTTGAACATAAAACAGAGAACTCTGGAGAAGACTTTGCAGTGCTTATCAAATGTACTGATCTTAAGAACGAATTTGCTACAAGAGTCTAAGACTTAACAGAGGCAATGAAGCTGTCTCGGTTATATTTAGATAACGTCATTTGAAGTTGTTCAGCAGCAAATGGATAGAGTAGGGGCCAAGTTGTTTAATCTGTCAATATTGTCATTTCAAATGGAGATAATAGATTTGCAAGAAGTTATTTATATTTGTAATTGTATAGAATGGTATCCACTGAAGAATTTTCTAACAAATTAATTGTTTTATCTCTATTAAAATAACTTTGTTATGTACGCGCTGCATATGAAGAAATAAATGAACATCGCCGGGCGACATCGTTGTATTGATAAAATATCATATAACAAGTGACGCCGTGGATTCCGCGGAACGAACACCAAGCCGTGTGAACCAGAAGATTCCTGCTACCACACAAGCTTCAGAATGTCATTGCTATCCTAACATGGGGTCAATCATGTAGTCTTAGGTGTAGGTTATAAGTTTTAATATGTAATTCTTATTATAATATACATATAAGTATGTTTCGTAGTTTTCCTGGAACCTCCGGTTGCCACCCTATATAATTACTAAAAAAACTGTGTCATAATTCTTTTTTCTTTGGAACAAAATAATAATAGAAGTATGTATTTAATTATTAATTATCAATTACTTTTCTTTAGTACTTTTGAAAACTCTTTCCCTCGCTTTAAAATTCTTCCCTATCTCTGGTTTACTCTGTCGTTCTCACAAGGATGGCGTG
>JAAAKD020000109.1:6279773-6295917 GCA_010014825.2 Danaus melanippus
GTATATAATCTATATTTATTAAAAAGAAAACCTAAATATATTTTAGATCTGTATTGTATTTTTAGTTAAGAATAACACCTTATATAAATTCAGCGACAGTTGTTATTTTTAAACATCTATTTTGCGATGTTTATTTTTACCTCTAGACAAGTATGAGAAAATCGCTGTTCTTAGTCCGATTTTTTAATAGCTGCGTCGATAGCTCTTCACGGACTAATTGGGTCAACCTCCGATCAGACAAGCAGTCCATTCTTCCAGAATAAATGTAACATGCCTTAAGACTATCAAACAAACTCAAAATAATTATGACTTTATAATGAATCTAGACGTGAACGCTTTTTTCATACTATAGCTTCATTTGCACTAGGGAATCGTTCAATATATTGAAAATGTTAACATTTTTATCTGTTAGACGAATTGTAATCTTGACTACTGTGTGGAGGAAATACGAAGTAATGTTTTTTTATTTTTAAACTACCATTCAATCAATGTCATAATTTGACAGAAACGTCAAAATATTTTCGCCCATTAAGTTGTCAATGCGAACTTAAACACTCTTATCGTGATGACACTAGTTTTATTCCATTACGTCATCCATGTGAAGTTTAACATAACTGTGAATAATTACATACATGTTATTCGGGGACGATTGAGAATTACACAGAACTTTATTATAAATTATAGTCTATGTCATTATTTTGGCTATATTTATGAAAACTATTTGACAGTTCTTTGCCTCAAAGAACAACAAACTATTTATATTAAATCAACTTTTGTAAAGTATAACAGACACAATGTATAATCTGTTTAAACAACAAGAGCGGACGTAGTACTGATAAGACTTCAATATAAATTGCGATAAATCTATTCATGAAATATAAAAATCCTAACCTCAGTCATGTTGGTATATTTTTATAAGACATAACTGGCAACATTGTTAATTCTAAATATTCGTAGTCTCAAAAGGTCTCGTATCCAGAGCCGTAAAAACATTTACACAAAAAAATACCAAATAAATATTCGTTATATTTTTGAATTATTATAATAAAGGCTATATATTAGGGTGTAAACATAATAAAATGACCTGATAGCAGAATAATGTACGCGATCATAAAATTATGAATAATCTAACAATCACTATACAAAATGATTGAAGTACTATTTAAAAAAAGAACAGCCTTTAAGAAAAATTTCCTTTTTTTTAAGATTCCGTATCATATTGGTATAAAGAGACTCTATCGCTAAGGTTCCGCTGTCATTCTATCACTAGGCTGAATCTAATGGACCACATTCTATAGTTTGGTGAAATTTTCAAACATTACCTTTATATTACATCTATAACAAAAGATAATAAAAGCAATAGGAAGACTCCCTTACAAAAAACGTTTTTTTTTTAATAATACGGTACACTTCATGAGCGAGTCCATTGTCTAACTCACATTCAGCCGGATTTTTCTTTCGTTAGCTTTATATTAATTAAAACCTACGTATTGCCTGTATTCCGACAAGTCGAAAATCATTTTATATTACACACTATCAATAACTTAATATTTACCTTACTTAATAAACTAAACGTTTAGAAGTAACTTAAAAATTAAAATGCTTCAAAAGATGTTATAATCATACTTTAGAATAATTTTCAATTATATTATAAAATCCAATGAAACAACTTATAATAAATTTATATATGAATAATATGAATATTAAGTACCTTAATTCAAATTAGTTTATAATCGGATTAATGCAATTGATTTCTCTTTTTCGATAACGAGATATGAGTAACTGTTTCCAAACACACACGATAAATATGTCGTCAATTGATATTCTTCAACAAAAATATAACCTTTTTTGAACTCTTCAATATACATTACACGTAAATACTAATAGATATTAAGTTATTGGAAGTTAAAACTTAAATAAACAATCAGTAACACAAAACTTTACTTCTTCATTTATTCAACAGAAACGAACTTAAATATTCAGCCAATGATGAGTTTTAACGAGAATCAGACTAGTTTATAAGCTATTATTATACTAAATATCAAGTAAAATATTAAAATAATTTTATTTCTTACAATACATTATTGTCAATAAAAAAGAAGT
Source organism: Danaus melanippus (assembly GCA_010014825.2). NCBI lineage: Eukaryota > Metazoa > Arthropoda > Insecta > Lepidoptera > Nymphalidae > Danaus > Danaus melanippus. Next base: position 6,281,877 of record JAAAKD020000109.1, read on the forward strand.
TATTATAATACATTCTACTTAAATTAAATACGAACAAGTACAAAGCATGTTTAACATTAATATCAGTTTATGAAAGTTGCATATTGGGTAAATACTTCTTAGGAGAGCAATAAGCCTTGTTAAAGACTTTGTTTTCAATATCCCCCTCCCCCGTCGCTACTTCAATAGTCTAGAAACGTCTTTAAAATCCTAACACAAAGGGAACGATAGACGAGTGTGAACTATAACAATTCCCACGCTTGTTTGACATTTGACATTTGACAATGACAGGGACGACAGATTAAATATATTTATGCATTAGTTAAACAATGATCTGTTGACAATTCATTTATAATTTGATTGCGAAGTTTTGGATTTGTTTTGAATAAGTCGCGACGTAAAGTAAACTACAGTGTTTCTAAACCGAGGGTTGATGTTATTTAGGGGGAAGGATGCTTTGAAAATGTAATTAATTATTTTTATAATGACATATTATCAAAAGAAATTGCAGCAATAGAATAATTACACCCCATCTCATGGAAAACCTAGAACATTGTTAGTCACAATAAAAGAACATAAGTGATTGTTTTTGATGTTAATAATGATCAATATATATATATATATATATATATATATATACCTTTTTTTTATATCCAAGTTTGGTTTTTTAACAATAAAAGTTGAGAAACCCTGCCATACCATTGGTGTATTTGAGATTATTAAAATCCCTTTCAATTGAAATTTACAAAATCAATTTATTTAATAACAGTCATTACAATAGCACCGCTTCTAACCGAGAGCTCAAATTGTTTCTCGTTAAAATTATATCAAATTATAGATAAGTTGTACATACATTGTGGATGAATATTGGATGAAATGACGAAGAGTTTAAAAAAAAATTCTTTTAAGGAGACGTTATTATTTTATATAACTTTTTAATAATTGTAAAATTTTATGACAATTATAGTGTGTTCATTGAATTATATTTTAAAATTTAATCTGGAACGCATGTTTAAATTCCATTAGTATTGATGGATTTGGAATTATATCCTGATATTAACCATCTACGGATTTGTCTTTTAAAAAAAATATGTGACTCATATAGTTGTCAATGTCAATATTGACAACTCAAGAATCATCGCAAGAAGGTTATTAAAGGAGAATCGATTATAATATACCGACTGTAATCTACTCAACTTTCAACCAAAAAGTAAAGTACATTTTTTATGTTTAATACACCCGCTGTATACTTAGTCTTTTTATATTTCACACACGAAATTAATTCCGAGTACTGTTGCCAACAAATGAATATTAAACTAAGATACTCATATAATAAAATGTTCAGTTGTCTTGTGAAAATAAAACATGTTTTATCAAACAATCTTATAAATAATTGTACGATAAAAGGGTATTAAATAAATAATGATGAATTTTTATTGATTCTTTTGTTGACCGTACAAACTTGTGGGATATAAGCGGATAGATTTAATTGTTTGGAACAGGACGGGCTTATCTAAAAAAAACACACAGGCTTCTCGTAAAGACGTACATTTTAATTTTAAAAGATACAACGATGACATGTTTTTATACGTCATTAAATTTTATAAAGCCAAAATAGTTACAGATTAAAAATATATATGTTAACTTCGTTACAGATAATGCATGTTTGATATTTTCATTTATCTGTACTAAAAAACTTTTTACTGGATTAGTGTTTTTATACAATAATAACACTACTGTCTTATTATGTTTATTACAAGTTTGTATAACACTAGATACTGAAATTTAAGAGTTTTTCGTTTGTCTTCACATATTAAATTAAAAAAGTTATTTAATGTAATTTCGCAAAACAAACAGTAAGGTTATTGAGGTGTCAAATTTATTTTATAAAAGTCTGCAGTTATGAGATCTAAGACTTTCTCGAATATTCATATAAATGAAACTAATATTATCCGTATTACTACGCGTGTTTTATTATTTTAAACTACATACTACCGACGTTTCGGTTACTTTTCAGCAACCGTGATCACGGCCAGACGAGAGCTCACATCTTAGTTTTTAAAAATAATAAAATACCTACTCGTTAATATTAGTTTCATTTTGTATGTAGTTAGATTTAAAAAAAAATATTAGTTAAATATGATTTAAATTAAGCATAAAGCAAGAAAGCGGATCATAATACATTAAACAACAATAATTTCAGTTTAAACCAATTCTCTTTTTATTATCGTATTAGCAGACATGCTTGGGATGAATAAACAAGATTTTCGTAATTTTACATTGTTCTAACTAGCAACATCCAAACACTTAAATACTGGTAACATTTAATACTTCATTCGAAATTCAAAAAAAAATTAACTAACAGATTCTTTTTCATCTCTATAACATAGACAAAATCATTTTTTTATACCAACTTAAAGGAAAACGTATCCATAAATTTTATTAGTACGCTTTGATCATTCATCATAAATATAAACGTAAAAAAGTCACATCAAATATATGTAGTTAATACGTAATAAATTTAAAAAAATAATAATATAAAACGACTGATACATAAAGCGACCACAGAATTTTTATTTTATGAATATTTATAATAAATCAATTTTAAATATATATATTGTTTTAAGTCCTATAGATATTTTTTAATCATCAAAAAGGAGTTTCTTTACCTAAGTTTTTAAAAATTCATAGATAATAAAAATTATTTTAAGCCATTTGAATAGATATGTCGTTGTTTAAAATTCTCACAAATTAGTATTAAATGTCTCCCTAACTTGATATTTTATTTATTTTACTCTTGTTTTTATTATATTTCATCCATAAATAGATGTGATTAAAATAAAGATATAGATTCTCTTTAATTTCAATTCTTATTTTTTTGAATCAGAATGCTGTTGAAGTAGAAAATCGTAAAGTATCATTTAAAAAAATTGGCCCAATTTTTAACTATCAGCAATTATTGCGGCAGTAAATTAATATGACTTAAGTTTTTCTAGAGTAAGCTTACCCAGTTTTGGCAAATACCCAAGCTGTATAACCGTTGCAAACATTTTTATACGACCTCAAAATGGCGGCCAATTCTTTTCGCTTAATAACCAATGTTTAAATAGTTTTATGGTAATAACTTTATTGTAACATAAATAATTCAATTTCATTCAATTTAAATTTTATACGTTATATAAAATGCTTACTAAGTCTTAAGATACCAGACAATAAAAATAAAACTTCATCGACAATTGTCATTTGCTTCCATATATAAAATTGTGAATTTAATTGTCGTAATACCAACCTTCCAAACAAATTTAATTGTGTGTTATATTCGATACATTTCTTGTTATTTGAAATATGTAGTTGAAAACAAATTTTGCCATTTAGGGAATCGAATTTCGCCATTCGATTTTCTAAAATCTAAATTATAAATGAAAGTGACAGCTGACTATTAACAGACAACAGAGTATACAACTTAAGATCGAGCATATGTTTAATTTTTCAGCTTTATTTAATTAATCTTAAATAGTATTTAATGCGGTTTGCAAAATAATTGTAAATTATTAAAACCACTAATATTAAATAACGATTTAGGAACTATTTTTACAGATATTATTGGCTGTTTCGTTCTCTAGTTAAATAAAAATGCTTTTTTATACCAAATTAGAACCTTTGTGATCATTTTTTGCCTAATTAAAAATGGTTCTGCAAAATGTATAAGATTTTTCTATTATTCGACATTTTTAAATAATTTTGATATTAAAATTGAAATTAAGTAACGTTTGTACTTAATTTCAATTTTAATTGTTTGTATTAGAATGACAAATTTCAACTGAACGTGTTCTGGGCGAACATAATATATATTGTTATTTATTTCTTTAATTGATTGAATCAATATTTTTTTTTCCATATTTTTAAATTATAAAACCACAGACTATAAATCGTTGATATTGTGGAAAGACTATATCTTTAAAGTATGTACTCATTGCATAAATTGTCTTTGAGCATTTACGTAAAAGTAAATTTATTCATAGTAAAACGTCCGCCATCACCGGAACGTTCAATAGTATCGCGACCGAACGACGCCGGAGACCGGACACGGCGACGTTCGAAATTCGAATTGACGATCCAATAAGATGCATTCCTTTAAACGCAAACGCTTTGCAGAAAATTAATTTGTTTTATTGCAATTAATAAATAATTTCACAATTTAAAACTAATTACAACTACATTATAAAATGTAGTAATCTTATTTATCATGCTAATTAAGAAAATATATATTTAAAATTCAGGTTTGTAATTTTTTATTTACTAGCTAAAATAATATTGATTATCGACAACAAGCACTTGTGATTTTAGTTATTAAGAATTTTATTTTATGTATTATGAATATATATATATATGAGATAATTTTACCATAACACATTAGAATATAAGCATCTCTGAAGCCGTCTATCAGGGGGTTCTAAGTCAAATTCGCGTGACAAATTTGGCAACAGTACAGATGGGTGATTCCGCTCGATACACACGCGACCGTACGACGCCAGTACACTCAAATAGAGCGGCACTATAATATTATGCATGTTTTCAATAAAAAATATATTATCTGTTACTTGGATTATTGTTATTATTATTATTATTGTAAATTGCTGTTAAGACAGGTAATAAAATTTTTAATTATGTCATGAATATGTTTCCATGTACATATTTGTTTCGTAATACATACATATATAACATAAAAATATAAATTTTGCAATAAATTCTGTAACTGTTCATCACTTATGCGTCTGAATACACAGGCATTTCCTTATTCGTACAGATTTCGACTTACATCAGTCTTTTTATATTGCATTTTATTTTGGCGCGACGTCGCTACTCTCAGTAAAGTGCGCACGGTTCTTCACTCCGAACAACTCAGCCCAGTTAGAACCTTGTCGCTGCAAGAGCTTGACGATTGCTTTTATTACGTCATGCAAGCAATTTATGTCGCTCCAAATAAATTATATAAAAATAACAAGACGTCGCTGAAGTTATCTCGCTTCAGACCTTATGTAAACTCTTTGATTTGATCTTAGTTTGGGACACGTAACTTTAAACATAAAACAATTGAGAGTCGAAATAAAATCTTCATAAACTTTTACGAGCAAAGCACCTCGTAATCATAAAAATGAATAACCGTGCAAAATCTTTCATGAAATATTACAATTAAAGGATCCTCGTCTTATTAATACATAAAATTAAATAAAATATATATAGTTTTCTTTTTGGAGAAATTTATAATTTTTAGTAAAAAAAAAAATTTAAAACCAGTGTGCTTTAGACCACACGGCTGTAGTAAACTGTAAAACTTCTTTCGCTCCATCTTTATGTTAATGGATGGATGGACGGATGCATGGATGTATGCATGGACGCATGGATGGACGAATGCATGGACGCATGGATGGACGAATGCATGGAGGCATGAATGGACGCATAGATGGACGAATGCATGGACGGTTGCATGGACGGATGCATGGAAGCATGCATGGACGGATGCATGGATAGACGAATGGACGGATGGACAGACGTCCGTCCGTGCATGTATTCGTCCATCCATCCACCAATGCACTACATTCACTAACTTATATCTCCCTATCATTTTGATTTCCCAGCTCGCCGATCACATTTTCGTAACGCTTTCAAAATCTTACCCTCAAGCGTGCGTAAAGAAGTTTTACTTCAATAAAATTGTAAATCAAAGTGAATCGGGTTCAGATAATAATATTTACACATATTTTTGTATTTAAGTTAACAAAACCCAGCTTGTAGTTCTTTAGCTTCTTTGAATTTTCAGTATTCTTGTTTGAAAGCTAAAAAAGTTATGACTACACTAGGAAATAAGATAAAAATTCAACACATACTTCATTACGGAGAACTCAAATATTGGTTCGAGTATTCATCGCTCCAACGAAAAAAAATCTTCCTTTGACGTAATTTTAATATACATTGGAATTATTTTAGAGCTAAACAAAATAAATATTTGTCAGTTTAAAACCTTATACTTTCATTTCTTTATACAAGGTATATCATTTTTAAAGCCTTATGTTGAATGGCTTAATTACTTCAATTCATAGCAAACTACGTATACAAAGCTTCAGGAGTCCATATAAGTAATTTATAGTTGTAAATAAAAACTTCAAAAAACCGCTTTGAATTGTATAACATTTCAATAAAGACGCTTAAAACAAACATTTTCATGAACTAATACTAGCGTCATCTTTTGCTCGACACTACATAAAACTGATTAACGCCATCTATCAAACGTTTAAAGGAAATTTCCTGTAATACTACAAAATTTAATACACTGGGTTTTTATATTGTTACCGATAATTTTGAACTATTAAATTATAATTACAGTGAGAACTATGCTAATTTGACTTTTGAATTAATGAATTTAAAACCATGTAATGTAATTTGAAGGCCTACGTATTTAATTAAAGTAAAAGATATAGTTTCCTAAATTTAATTAAAAAAATATAAAATACTTATTATATGAATGTTTTAAATAAACATGAAATAGAAAAATTCAATGTATTATTAAGAATTAAAATTATTTTAACGTTGAAAAAACTTCATTATTGTCTTTAACTTCATTTAGTGAACGCATCAAAACGCTTCGGCTCCCATTCGTTGAACGCCGTAAGGTTGGCAGTATGATATTTTAATTTCAAACGGTTTTCGTTTGTGTAGTGTTTTCTAGCGTTTGTCAAATTTTATAAAACTTTTATCAAAGTGAAGTACTTTATTTCATTATGTCAATTTTTAGTGAATTGCTACCAAAATTAGATGAAATATCAAATGCGTTTACTAAAAATTTTAACGATGACCTCGAGGTAAAGATGTTTATCCTCAAAAATTATCATACACGATGGAGTTTCGTGCTTTTTAAGTTTTAACTGTAATTTCAATATGTGAATGTGCTTAAACATAATTAATGTTCTTTAATGTGTGTGAAAACATGGATTCCAGGCCGCATTCCACTCATTGGATAAGTTAAAGGAAGAATATCTGAATTCCAAAAGTAAAAGCCGCGATAAGACTCAAAAGGATAAAAATCATACGACAATCCTTCAAAGTATACACGAGGACGAAGGTAAAACAAATAACAATCTACCATTAAATTTAGTTTTATACGAAACCTAGCAATATTCGACTGTAGTAATTGTGTAATGTGATCTCCCGTGGGCCTCTACTTGAAACGTTTTAAATATTTTAAAATAGCCAATTGAATCAACAACTAGTTTTATTGAGTGTCTGTTGTGTTACATAAAGTGATATTACTTAGTTTATTTATTACAACTTAAACATTATTTAAATGAAACTGTTTTACTAATATTTTCTGTAGCTGTAGAGTAACCGACACGTCGGGAGTATATAGGTTTTTGAGTGACAATATAATGTGAACTAATCGGAAAATATTAGTTTCATTTAATCATATACTAACAAAAGTCTCAGATCTCACTAAACATTGTTTTGTAAATTTTTAAAGCACTTAAATTTCTTTGATTAATACTTTTAAAAAATTGCCATAAGCTAAGCATAAAGATATTACACAATCAACATTTTGGTTTCAATATATATATTAATATTAAACATTACATAATATAATATTCTCAAAGATGAAACAACCAAAGCCGAAGAACCGTCAGATAACAACGAGCAGAGATCAAAGAAACGTAGCAAACATGAAGTGGAAGGTATGGAGAGCCCGGAGATTGAGAAGCGACAGAAACGCAACGCCTCCATTAAAGCTCAAAGCATTATTAGCAAACAAGTATGTATACAGATGATATTATTAATATTAACATTTACTAACTGTGTTTTCTAGTATCAAAAAACCAATTTTATTAATATTAATTCAGTCTTAATAAACTGTAATCAATCGATCTGTTCAGGTCAAAGGAAATGTCAGAATTTATGATGAAAATAACATTGTGCTGTCTCCAGACATGGTATAACTCTAACTCAGTATTGTATTGACTGAATTCTGTCCATAATTATATTAGAAACAGTATCACTATACCAGATAATGATTACATATATACTATGAGTATGAAGAATATATATATATATATATATATATGAGTAATAATTTAGTTCAACAGTAGATACATATAATTTATCATTTCTATCTTTCTTCATAAGAATGTCATATGTATATTTTTGTTTATGTCTCGGTAAAAATCGCTTGAACAGAACAAGCAAGTGTCACAACATTCGATGTAGAAGTTTCTATTGATAAATATCCGTAGTATGAGTTTTGACTATCGAACTAAATACATATAGTTTGCAGTATATCCTTCATATAAATTACTATAATTAACTTATGTCTGTATATAATTTATTAATAAATTCTCAGTGTAAGTAGAGTTCAAAAGTACAATGTCTCAAATATTTGTCAAAAAACTATTGATATATTTCATTAATTTATTATTATATCATTATTCACAATACAGTTCAATTCAATTTTCAACAATAATATTTAGTACGAGCACTTTACATCTGACTGATAATAAATATTATTGAGAGCAGTTGTTGGGGAACTATATAATGTTCAAACAAACAAATATATGTACTTTAATGACACACATATATATGTATATATATATACATATAATGTATGTGTGTGTGTGTCATACTTATACTACAAATGAAAGAACAAACTACTGAACACATTTGTATGAAACATACTTCTCTAAGAACTATTACAAGAAATGTATGTTGATTTGGCATGAAGCCTTATATTATTGAGTATATTATTCATATGTACGTTAACATTTCTCTCTCAACCGAATAACTTAGTTGTCATTAATTATTACGAATGAAACTAAGGTTTACGGATGCTATACGTTTTTTATTATTTTATAAGTTTTAAATATTTAATTATTTTAATGATGATAAGTCATTGTACAGGAACTGAAACAGTGGAATTATGTACTTACAAAATAATAATAAAAACACCTAGTATTCTAAAACTTAAGTTTCATTCAAATGAGTGTACACAAAAATCTTATATATATATATATATATATATATATATATATATATATATATATATATATATATATAATACATATTAATGTTAATTTTTGTTCAGGTAAATCTAAACTTAACTGAGAAACTCCGTAGAGAGAACTCAACTCAGAAGCGCAGGCGCAGGAAAGACGAGGACAAAGAGAACGAACCGGAGCCGATAATACAGAGTATGTATATCAACAATGAAATACAATAACTTCGATAAATATTAACAACACTAAATAAACGTAGTTTTTCCCTAGTTTTAAGATTTTTTTTCGATGTGTTGCTTAACAACTCCAAAGCCTTTATTCTTTAGTACTATTCAAATTTGGTTTAAATCTTCTGGCTTTAACAGTAGTTGATAAGTTCTTTGTCAATAAACCAACAGGGTTGTAACCGGTACTTATATAAAAATGTAATATCTCATACTACAAGATTCACATATAGCATCCAATATATTTATATCAAATTACTATCAGTAACTTTAATCTTTTTCTTCTTCCTGGCACTTTCCCAGCTTTAGCCAGGGTCCGCCTTACATGTTGTGAATAGTTTTGGCTAATTGTTTTAACGACCGGCCGCCTGCCTGACATCAACCCTCTTTGAGAATGCATTAATCAGTTATGTCTAAATACTCTTAGAAAGTACATATGACTTGTAAAAATCACTTTGGTACTTGCCAGGATCGAACCCGCGCCCTCATTCATGAGAGGCGGGCGTTTTTTAACCACTAGGCCACCACTCACTTCTTTTGTATCAGTAACTTTAATACAATGAATTAACATAATAATAATTATTATATACATGTCTTTGCAAATTAATGCTGTTTTCTTACAAAAATTTCATTTAAACAAAACAACTAAGACGCTAAATTGTTAAAAATCTTATATATTAAGTTATTCATAAATTTTCTTGAATAAAACAGTATATATACAATTTCAGTAAAACAGGAGAAAATTTCCCTCCCTCCCGAGCCAATAGATACCGAATCCGTGCCAGTTAATGTGGACGTGAAGCAAGAGTTGAAAGAAGAAATAGCCATGCCACCTCCGCCTGTACCGAGTAAGTTATATATATACCTACTTCCGGATTAAGCAACAGTACATGTTGCCTAGCATTGGATGGGTAACCATAACAAAATTGTCAAATACCGTTCACCTAAAACTTACTTATTATAATAATTGTTATGTTATATAAAAAAAAAACAGATGTTGTCTTAAATAACATTGAATATTTTAAGCGCAAATTAAAAATAGGGAAAATATTTTTTGTTTATTTCTAAGAAATACAGTAAATCACTTGTATGTGACAAAGGTAAAGATTCAGTTTTATAAAAGTATTAATATAATAATACTATTTTTTTGGTACTCATTAAGTATGAATCATATTAAACCTGAAAATCACAGAACCACGGAGGAAGGTCGACAAACCGGAAGACAATAATGACGGAGATACGGACAGGAGACGAACAACCCGGAACAGGAAACAGACCGACACCATGACGCCTCAGACAGGTAGAGTGACGACAACCAGACGAGATAAACATTGTAAACAACACGAATTACATTCATTTATACCTCCTTTCATATATGATCATTATTTTCACTTCTTGTTCGAATAGTATTGGTTACAAAGGTTTGATTTGTTATATTTTTTAAATTTAATTCCTAGTACGAAACGTGATTTTAACGATTTATTTCATAAAAACGACGTTAATTAAAATTCTACTATCAATATATATTTTTTTACTCCTATGAGTTATTGTAAATAATCAAATCATAATAATTAATAAGTATTGCTTCTTAAATACGTCTTCTGTAGAAATATGGGATTAGTTCCGTTTTATACTATTCAGTATCATATATACAGTAAATAATATATTTCCAGCCACACGGCCGGTCCGCTCGAGTCGCGCCAGACTCACGGAACAAGAAGACAAAGAAGGAAACAAGAGAACCAGGGGGAAGAAGGTTAGTGTATAATAACGACAACGAAACAAGATAATTTATATAAACAAACCCCACTATTCAACTTCTTGAGGTTTTTGTCATAATTATATACATTTATCATATAAAAAATGTTTTCAGGCTCAAGAAACATCAACCGTTGAGACGGACAAGGAAACGGCTGTCGAAAACGGAACGGGTTTGTACATTAATATAAGTACAATCTAATTATCCCTTTTTTCTCATGTATCATATTTATTAATTATATTTTGTTCTTCTTCTTCTTCTACCTGACAATTTCCCAGCTTTAGCCAGGTTCTGCCTTACATGTTGTGAATAGTTTTTGCTAATTGTTTTTATGACCGGCCTCCTGCCTGACATCAACCCTCTTTGGGAATGCATTAATCAGTGATGTCTAAATACTCTTAGAAAGTACATATGACTCGGAAAAATCACATTGGTACTTGACAGGTTTCGAACCCGAGCTCTCATGCATGAGAGGCGGGCCTTTTAACCACTAGGCCACCACTGACTTTATTATATTTTGTTATGAATTAAATATTATAAAATGATTACTAGTATATATATCGTTACAGCTTCCCCGGCTGAAAAACCACGGCCGAAACGTACGAGGAGAGCGAGAAAAGTATCGTGAGTGTTAAAAAAATTAATTAATTAACTAATATATGTAAAAAATAAACTTTTTACAATTCGAAACAACGATATATGAGACTGCGTAATTATTCTTATTACAAGTTTTTATGATCAAACTACATACGCAAAGTTTCCTGTATTTTAATTATAAATCTTCACACTTGATAGTATTAATGTAGATGTTTGTAATAAAGAACTGAATACTTGTGTATTTAGTTTACCGATACAAACTTATAGTAGGAGTAAGAAAAGTTAGAGGTTTTTATAATTGTATCCGATTTAAGTATGAAATTTAATATATCACAGTCTCTCAATTAATACCTCAATTTTAACAAAAAACTGTAAATTTCAGTGGAAAACAAGAAAACGAAAATAAAACTGAAAATGATACTGAGAAACAAGAAAATGATTTGGTAATTAAACCAATAGAAACAATAGACAGCGAGATGCGGTCACCCTTACTACAGAAAATAATACCGAAGACAAAACAGAGGATCAACGAAGACAACAGAGAGGACGGAGACAACGAGGACAATGAGGCGCAGGTGATAAACGACATGGAAAAGACGAGGGTTATACATGAGTTGAACAGCACCGACACCATCAGCAGCCACATGAACAACACGGTCGTCCTGCCGCAGCCCGTGTACCGACACGCGCCCGGGACGCCTGCAGCGGTGGTGAGATACATTATATATGTATAATATTCATGTATGTATATTCGGTGAAGGAAAACATCGCGAGGAAACCTGGACTTATAATTTCACAATTGTAAGTTCGAAATCAGCAACCTGTCTTGAGGAAGCGTGGTGATTAAAGCTCAAACCTTCTCTATGTGAAAAGAGGTCTTTGCTCAGCAGTGGGCTTTGATAGGCTTTAATTTAATGTATACCACTGAGCTACTAAAAGGCTGGACCGTTTTGAATGAAGTTATGTATACATTAAGGGCCATCCATAGAGTACGTCACATGAATTTTAAGACTTTAGAACCCCTCCCCCGTCTTTGTCACAAGATATCACATTTTTATACCCCCCCCCCTCCTCTCTCTCTCGATGTGACATCACACATTTTAAATTTATGTATGTATTTAAAAATAATCGAGAGACAACAGCTATTTTCTTATTTTTTTCTACTTTATGTTAAATAATAATCTAAGTAAAATTTTAATGTGTGACGTCACAAAACTATTGTTGCTGAGAACCCTCCCTTTTTTTTTGTTAACGCGATGAAAGGTTTTATTCCTCCCCCATCCATCTCATCTCATAGTGGATCGCCACGCCATTCGAATTACAACGCGATTTTTATTATTTTAAACTACACACTCCCGACGTTTCCGTTACTTGTCAGCAACCGTGATCACGGACACACGAAATATTAGTTTCATTTAAATGAATACTCCTAAAAGTCATAAATTTAATTAAATATTAATTACGTAATTTTCCCTAAATAGTTATGTTTTTATGTTAATAAAATAAAATATTGATATATATTAAATTTAATATTCAATATAATTTTGTAGAGTAAAATGAACGAGACCGTGGTGATAGAAACAGGCAAAGAAGAAAAACAGAACGAGAAGATTATGAATGAAACGGTCGTTTTGGAGAAAGGTGATTACTGTTTATGGATAGTAGAAAAAATTAAGAAGGTTTTATAATGAAATTATTTAAATGATAGTAAAAAGACAATCTGAAGTAGGTTACATAAAATAATAATTATTATAAGAAAATTTTAATATTCAAAGTCTTGTCGAATGAAGAGAAATTTTTGTCTATTTTTTTTACTATAAAAAAGATATAATTCTTTTTAAATTTTAACGTCAATGTTACAATTTCAAGGCAAAGAAATATATATGTGTGTATATAGTTTCAGATAAGGCTCCAATTGTACCGGGCGACGACTCACTCTTGACTGACGACGAATCGCTGGAAATGAAGACGCCGCCTAACAAACAGTTACCGGAACCCACGTTAGTAGAAATAAAACTTAAATATTCTAACATAGTCATCATCATCATCAGCTTATCAGAGCTCACTGCTGAGCACAGGCCTCTTCTCACATGGAGAAGGTTTGAGCATTAATCACCACGCTTGCTCAAGACGGATTGGTGATTTCAAACTTATAATTTGATATTATAAGTCCAGGTTTCTTCACGATGTTTTCCTTCACCGTATGTCAGTGGTGTCTAAATACTCTTAGAAACTACACATGACTCGGAAAAATCACATTGGTACTTGACAGGTTTCGAACCCGCGCCCTCATAGTACTAAAGACTAATTAGTTAACGTTTTTTTATCTTTACATAGCCCTAACTTATTGCATGACGTTACACTTAACGATAGCAGTTTGTCATTCATTACTCTAAAGTAATAATATCGGATGTGATTTTTTTTTAATTGGTAAACTATTTACAGTC
>JAAAKD020000109.1:6299486-6316495 GCA_010014825.2 Danaus melanippus
TCGCAAATTTTTACGTTTTTACTTAAAATTATAAAGGAAGTTATGAAAATAAAGCAATTTGACACATGACAGCCCAGAATTAATTCACATTTCTGACACGTCGTGCGCTACGATCGATTTGCCGTTCCCCACCACCCACTTCGCACATAGACAATACAAACATTTCCTCCATACAACACGAGATTTGTAGATCGTCCTTGAGTATTTTTGAATGGAAAATAAGCAGAGAGTGGTTGTGCTTATCGCCGCTCTGGCTCCATAGCGGCGCCAGCGGCCGATCGAAATTGTTTCGTTTTATGTACTTTATAGATGGCGTTTTTAACAAATCGTGAATCAAATGTCATTTTAAATGTCCGTAAACATTTGTATTTCGTAATGTATAATTAAAAGCATGTAAGTAAGAATTAAATAATATAGGTTTAGTTGTTATATGCGTAGGGTATGCACTGCTTATTTGCATCTATGGAGTGCACGCCACTGGTATCGAGGGATATACATATACGATCAAAAGATAAAGTTGTGCATCGTAGCAAACATGTCGTATTAAACGCTACAGCTTCAATTTGGTCGTTTTAGAATAATTTGGTAGTCGGTCATTTAACGCTACATTTAATAATGCCTTGTTAATCTGTCATCGTGAAACGTAAATTACTTAACAGACAATTATATTTTTGAAAGCTCGTTAGTAAATGCCTCGTTTAGATTTTACAAACAGGGTTGGTGTTACTGGGCCGTATGTCGTTAGCGATTTTTTCACACGTTTATTGCTTTAATATAAGATACATTTCTCTCTGATCCCAAATTTGAAAAGTCGCGGACGAAATCGCGAGAAAACATAGTTTTAAATTATTCTTAAAAAGAATAATGATAGTGGAACTTAGTTTGAGAATTCCATACAAAAATAAAAACTAAATAGTGAATTGAAGTATATAGTATAAGTATTATTATTACACAGAGATTCAAAATATTTTTATTATATTTGTATTTTGTTTTCAATTTACGAATAGCAGTATTAAATAAAAGATTGGTAGATTTTTTAAATCATTGATATTGACTTATTTGATTTGAATACTGACATAGATCAATTCCACGAAGAACCATTATATTACATATATTCAACACAGAAAATTTTAAAGTTAATGTTCTTGTTCTTGTAAAATAAAACTCAAATTACCAAATTTTTTTTAAAAAATCTAAAAATAAATATTGTCTTGAATAGTAATTTTATAAACATAGATAAAATAATAAACACAGATACCATTTCTTATAATATTAATGTGAACTCTTGGCTCTTCCAGAAAGAGGGAAGAGAAAATGTCAGCAGCTGCAGCGGCTAGAACAGCGGCAGAGAACATGAGGCGGGCAGCGCTACAAGCGGCTGAGAAGGAGAGGCGGGAGAGGCAGATACAGGCCGACCAGGGGAGGATGGATAGACTTAAAGAGGTCAGGCTTTATATTGGATTTAACCACGATATATATTTGTATATATTGTTTTTTCAGTAGACAGTAAAAATGGTAAACATAATATATCAAATATATGTATATCTAGGCCTTTTGTAAGTGTTCACTTTAAATTAAAGTCATATTTTCGGATTTACTATGCGTTTTTATTACATACTCCCGACGTTAGGACTAGTTTGCTATGATTACATCTCACCTGAACATGTTCACGGTTGCTGCAAAGTAACCGATACGTCGAAAGTATGCGTTTAAAATAATAAAAAACCCGCAGTACATCCGAAAATATTAGTTTGATTTAAACTGTATATTAATTTGAAAAGGAATTTTTTATATATTTTCTTTAGCAAAACATAAATTGTGGAATAATTTTTTCTTGTTTTGTGAAAATAAGATGTATTGTATGCCTTCAGGGCCAGTATGAACTACTTCATAAACCAACAATGGATGATACTTACATATACTCTATTCAATTATTTATTTTAATCAATTAAGTATAATAAAAATTATCTATCCAGGTCGAGAAGAAAAAGTTGGAGCAAGCACGTAAGGCTGCCGAGACAGAGGAACGAAGGAAGTTAGAGGAAGCTGCTCGAGCCAACAGACTTCAGAATGAACAGAGAAAAATGGAGGAGGCCAGGAGGAGACAGCTGGAGGAGGAAAAGATGTTAGTAGGAGAGAGACAGAGTGGGGAGCATGGGTACACATAGGGAAATCTCAAAGGAGGCTCAACTTGATAAACATATATATGATGTTTAAAATAATTTATTGATAAATTTTTTGGTATTTTTTCATTTAACTTATGTCTCAATGCATATCTGTTAACATATAATTGAAGCCTAGTATCAAGATGTATGCTTAGAATATATAAACATAACTTACAAATACTATAATACATGAATTTACAACCAAATTTATACAAGTAATTTACTATTCTTTTGAAATATACACAGCATGAAAAAGGAAGCTGCTCAAATGCAGAAAGAGATAGAGCGGAGACAGAGAGAGTTCATGGAGAGAATGAAGATGAAGAAGTTAGAGGGAGACAGAACACCCAACAAGATGGCGCCCATCGAGCCCGTGTACATGCAGGACGGCTTCCAACATCTCAACTCCGATGAAGAAGAACCACCCGAGAGACCTCCACCACTGTGGGGCACCTCCAAGGTAATGTCACAATGGGGCTTGATATATATTGGACATTGATGTTCTTTATCTCATATAAAGGGTTCCTTTATTATAGTAAAATTTAATGACAATTCTAAATTTAGAATTGTATTTAAGGAAATTGCTAATATGTACCATTTCTCCTAAGTCCTATGTAATGGATGAATTATTAAATAAGTAAATATGAAATACATTTTGTTCGGTTTTTATTTATCTAAACAGAGGTCACACAATTTGTATATACTCAGCTTATGTATACATATACGTTATTGTTCTCAGAACCGTCGCATTCAACTTTCGATCCAGTCCCGTATCAGCCAGCATCACATCGACCGTTTATTCTCCGTGAGGGAGCACACGCCGGACTTGAGGGAGATCTTCCCTAACATAGAACGAGCCCGCCTCAAGAGAACCTCCTCGGCTGTGTGGAGGACACCGCCCAGGCTGGCCACGCTCGACGAGTGAGGAAGACACACAGACACACAATCACAACTTTACATCGTATACACATATATATACACACATGGTTACAATACACACGTACGCACAAGCTTTTACAATAAGCGCTCGTACACAAACTTAAACAAGACACACGCTAGTATAATAAACAGAATATATTTTGATAATCACAACATATCAACAATGCCACATCAACACTACAGCGAGAACATTATTTAGTTTTCGACTTAAACTATTACTAATGTATATCTTCTATGAAACTCGTTCATATAAATATATATATATATATTTAAGACAGACACTCCGTCACTGACAACTGTATCTTGTTATTACAGATGATCGTACTCGGCACTCGGCCGTAGTCGCAGGCGACGCCGTGCTCGTCGGGTCCTGGGTCACACTGTATATGTGTGTCTGTCTTTTAGTTACATGTTCCATTCTACCCCGTCACCCACTCCGCGGTGTATCATTAGATAGCACGTCATGTATTGTAGTGTACTATGTATAAAATTAGATGTTATCGTTTATCGAGAGTAGATTTAGTGTGTTCGTTTGTTGTTTCTTATATGTACCTGTATATAAGTAGTGTCGCTGAAATTTTGTAATGACTATTAACTTTTTGAAAATATTATATAGTAAAGCTAACTAATGCCGCTGATAAATATTATCAGTGTCTAAAGTTGCCTCGTATGTAACGATATTACAGACTGTCTCAACATATAACTATATTATAACAATGACACATTAACAACTAAACCAGTTGTATTTTCTGTTGAGCTCTGTTAATAGTTGTTACTATTGGCACAGATTAGCTATGGGTATTGGCTATGGGATGGAGAAAAATTTATAATATATAACAATAAAATCAACTTGAATACGTTAATTATCTGTTATATGGAGAGCGTATTAAATATAATCTGTTATTACAACCTTTTTTAAGTAATTAAACCTCCTTAGTCTTAACAAAAAATAAATAAGTATGGAATAATTTGGATCATGTCTATCGGTTTACAATTTACATACACAGAGGTCGCTTCGTATTGTTATTTAGATTTAATTGCATGTTAGTATAAGAGGGGACGGGAGTGAAACCTCAAACAGAAATACATTATCTGTGGAGGATGAGTATTCTATATGAAGTGCTCACGATACTTACTGACGGCCGTTTAGATATTTATAATGTTATATGCGATGTTTTAAATTAGACTGCTATTAATTATGTAATAAATATTAATTTTGTACCATTTATGATTTTTATTTGTTTAATTATTTTGAAGATTTGACATAAAAGTTCTGATTTGCGAGTTCATGTTATCAAATTAAAGCAGATAGTCAACGATTTTTCGTAAATATTCCTACATCCTTTTTTTTTTAATTTGTGGGCTGGTTTTATCAATTTCCTCTAATCTAAAAGGCAGTCATAATAGTTAATAAATTTAAATTATTTAACAAACCAAACAATGATGATAAAAAAAGACCAGTGCGCTTTAGACCACACGACTGAAGTAAAACTTTCGCTTCATGAACTAATAAACTACTGACTGAGATATAAATATATATATTTCATGCACTGGTTATGAAAGGACGCGAGAAAGAAAATGTCCGCGCACTGCTCTGTTTCTTACCTCTACAGTAATATACGAACCGTAACACTCTCTATCTATCTTTACTAACTTATATGTTTTACGATCGTTCGCCGCGCCCGATCACACTTCTCTAACGCTTTGGTCACACATTCACCAGCTTACTTCCAAATCAAGCGTGCGCAGTTTTACTTGAAATATACTTTGTTACTAATCCCATAGTAACGCTTACTGTAAGTTTGTAAGGTCAAACTAAATACAGAAAGTCTCTAGTTGTTTATTAAACCTGCGTTGATACGTCATGTCCAAAGTTTTATTAATGAATAATACTACATTCTCAGTCCAGCTCTCAATTTCTCGCTTCGCTCGAAATCTCGAGGTTTCGCCGATAATTGAGTGGAGCGAGCGTTTGCGCTGCTAGCACTGCAAAGACGTGAAAAGTTCACGTTCATGCGTATATGTAACTCTCTTATAAAATTTTTCATTGTTGAGAATCGGAAACAAAATCGTGACATGTTGGCGCCAAAAAATTTTTTTCACATGTACGTCTATGGGCAACGTTGACATCTTCAAACGGACACCTATTATTCCTCATGGACACAATTTTTTTTGGCCTCAAACCATGTGATGGATTACCCGAATATAGCCTGAAAATTTTATCGCTGTAGGTCCTGCCGTTGCGGAACCTATTGATCACAAAGATATTGTCGAGTGGGGTATAGAACGTTCCGCTCAACTCAAAAATACCGTTAATTTCTTCTAACTATACAAATCTGTGATATTTACATAATTACTGTTTGATAATTAACTTTTAACTTATTTAGTCACATTAAACTGTACTCGGATCATTCAATGAAACAAAATAATATGTCTAACCATAATTTATTACACCATACATGAGCCACGGAATCGAATGTGTTGACATTATGGTATCTCCACACTAGTTGAGGGCGGCTGCACCGGAAATGATCTCAATCAGTTCTCTAGTGATGACGGCCTGTCGAGTACGGTTGAAGGTCAAGGTCAACTTGTCGATCATCTCCCCGGCGTTCTTAGAAGCGTTATCCATAGCGGTCATACGGGATGACTGTTCAGAACACGCTCCCTCCTTCAGAGCGTAGAAAAGCATAGAAGCGAGCGAGAACTCCATGTAGGATTGAAGAACATCCGAGTCCAAGGAATCGTATACGGCCAATTTCGGTGCGCTCTCAATAGCCTTCTTACTGAAAACCGGTAAATCAGCTTGGACGTATGAAACAACGGATCTGAACTTGTTGTAGATGATCTTGCCTGAACCGAAGTCATATCCCGAGTTCATGACAGCATTGGCCAACTTGGCAGCATCCAAGAAGGTCGGGGGCAGACGACCGATCTGTGAAAATACATTTTATAATTATGTTTTTAATATTAATATGTCCAGTTAAAATCTGAATGAAAATGACAATGAGATTTGTATGGAATGCTTCAATAATATTAATGAGAAATAATTATTTGTTATTTTTTATTTAACAGCTAACAGCATGTCTAACTTTAACTGTTATTATGCTGGAGTACAAAGATATATGAAACTATACAATGGAAAGAAATAAAAAATCTGTACTGAACTACCAACATCACTAAATCTGAAGAAGATATACTCAACTTAAAGGTAACTTTTACTTGTCATTTGAAGTCTCATGAAAAGTTTTTTTACCTCATTAGCCACAGTAATGATATGCTTTCCATACAGTCTCTGTAATATTCCCCTCGACTTGTCACCAACACAGATGACACGAATGTTATCAGCATCAGGCTCCGACAGTCTGTTCCTGATGACTTTGGAAACTCCAGTGTGAACAGCTCCGCACAGACCTTGAGATAAATACAAAATATTAAGATATTTCCTTCCAAACTTTAAAGATCTATGAAAATAATTACATAATTAATAAATGTATGAACAATGATAATTCTAAAGTACTGGTTTGTAGTCTTACCTCTATCAGAGGTGATAGCAATGTAAAGCTGTTTTGGTTCATCTTCCGGAGCGGAAACCTGAAATTTTAATAAACAAACTTGGTACTTATTTGACTTTATTTGCATAAAGTTGGACCAATTTATCACCCATTTCAGTATACTTAAAATTTTTAAGAGTTTCTTTTATAAATAAATATAAAATAAACTTAATACTTGTATAAGGAATATGTTTAGAATTAAAACATATTTAAGTTTCTTCTGTATGAAAAAATAATTTTTAAGCTATTTTAAGTAGTTTATCTACTTGACAAACATAAAAGATCCTATCACACCTCACTGCTTGATTGGGATAGGGGTCTAAATAGAATTGTTGCATAATTACCTCAGCTTTTTCATAGAATTGAGAAGCACCTTCTCCGTAAGGACGAGCAGCTTTCAAGTCACGTTCAGCACGAGTGTATCTGAAATGAAATGAGATCTGAATTATATTTACTTGTGTATACATACATATATATACCTAATTAATAGTAAAAATTAAATAAAATTAATTTAATAGTAATACCTATTTAATAGTAATGATATACATTTATATCATTACTCATATACATACTAATTCTTATCTAAAATCATAATTTCAAAACACATCTTATAACACATCAAACAATGATATAAGCATGTTTTGGGAGATATTATTCTATTAGTGTGTAATTCAAGCCGAAAGGCTCAGCAATATCGGGAAAACTGAACAATGCACCAAACACTAAAATGAGGAGTTAAAAAATAGAACATCTCTCAATGTATAAATCCTATTGCAATTTTAAGTTTCCATAACTTAGTCAGATATATGGATTTGTCCATAAATTTATCCAAAGAGAATTTTAACATGCTTTTGAATTCTTCTATTGAAAACTAACTGACTATGAATGGAGCAATCATGGGCCAACTTAAATCAGCTAATTAAGAATTTGATATATTATTTTATCATCAGATTGAGACAAGGGTACTGTGTACAGGATTTTCTTAGTACTGTTTTTGACTCTGCCGTTTAGAAAAAATATTTAAGGAAGTTACCAACATTTATTAATTTTTATAATTATACTTTTAAAATTAATGCAGTAAGTACTTGACTTAGAATTTATACATTTATAATGATAAAATCAATAATAGAAAATGTATATTTTGTTTTATTGTAAAGAAAAAAAGGTTCTTTCAATATATCATATTTAAGAGTGTTGTTAATGGTTCAGAGAATTGTTATAATAAAATTTACTTTCTTTAATAACCGAGTATAATCTGCACAGTATATTAGATCTGTTATGCAAAATGGAGAATATGCAATGGAAGACTTCATGATATTATGTCATAATGAACTTTTTAATTTGTTATATGTAAGTTTCATATTGATATTTTTTTAAAGTATCTTAAAAATACACTTTTCTTGTTACACTGCTTCTTTGCCTATTTCTTCTAGATTAAATTATGAAATATGTAAAATTTTTTAGAATCCAAATAGGTGATTATTTAAGAACAAAATTATCTCATTCCATAAATGTTTAACATAAAAAATAAACATAGACATAGTATCAATGATTATGACGATAAAATATCTTCCATTTTTAAATTATTTAAGAAGACTACACACTAAATTACCAGTATTCCAAAATTGATTTTTTTTTTATTTTTATGATTACAACCGGCCAGTACTTTTTCTATCTTTATTCTTTACTCACTTCGCAGCTGACACCATCTTCATTGACTGGGTGATCTTTTGGATGTTCTTAACAGATTTCAAACGGATAGAAATGGCTTTAAGAGTAGCCATATTTCTGTTTTGCTGCTGGTTGACCACCATGGTCACTTGGGTACATACACCCGGTGCGAAACGGCCCAACATTTTAGCAACTCTGAAAACAATTCCACACAAAATCAGATGATAGGATTCAGGTTATGTCGGTAGGAAAGTTATGTAAGAATGCGATCACCGCCGCCCCTTAATAATTATCAGTTTAGCCAGTAAATAAATACGCGGTCCTTGTCCACACTGTAAAAATGATTTATAAAATTAATATAAGCACTTGTACTAACTTTTTTAAGACTTTTTCTATTTAAATAATCTATGCCAGCCGACGAAAATGTCGCTGGTCGGAAGGACGACGACGTTCGTTCTTACAGGGATGCCAGTACAAAAACCATTAGTATATATTTCATTCAAATCTAGGATTATAACTACTTAAAATGCAAGTTTTGTTTCTAAAATTTGATTTTACCTTATGTTTTCATTTTCAAATATCCCTGATAACATTTTCGAGATCAAGACCAGATTTAATTTGTATATACATAATAAAACCTATTCCACTATGCTAGGAGGTTTTTTAACAATAACATACCACGAAAACTAAATAAATTGTGATCGGTATGCTTTATTTCAATCCTGCTCTCGTTGATGAATTTTTCAAGTACCTAATACTGTTATTTATTTTTTATTCGCTTCACTAAAAAAAACAAAATCGTGTTGATTTCAGATTATTAATTTCTGAAATAAAATTATAAATTAAAAAAAAAAATAACTATATAAAATGTTTCACTTTGACATTCACATTGACACACTTTGACATTTTATGTTAGATGTCAAAAAATGAATCATATTCTATAACATTCATTTATCAATAATATTGGCTTAGTTCTTAGCGTAAAATAACATCTTCACCTTAAAATTGTGTTCTGTTTTTGTTATTGTACAGTTATCAATATAGATTTCTTTAAAAATGCCAGCACCAGATGAAAATAAACATGTTAAACCAGAACAAGTTGAAGTTCCAGTGCGAGAAATATCTCAAACTGACCATTTGAATAAAAAACTTTTGACTTCGCTTTTTCAAAGGATGGAAGAAGATAGTAATTCGACTCTATCAAAAATGTTGGAACCTGAAGATACAGAAAATAATGATGAATGGAAAGATTGATATTAAGTGTGACTGAGGTTTAATTAACAATTCCATAATATTTACACTACGTGGTGACTTGTATAATAATATTATTGTAATACTTGTATGACTATATATTAATAAATTACTTAAAGTATACTTGTGTATTTTGATATGGAATGTTCTTTAAGAAAATTTCTATATTTACTGACATGTTAACTATCTTATTTGACATAAATTATTATGAATTGTAGTTCAGTATAATGATACAAAACTTGCTTCTTATTATATACATATTATGTTTCTAACATGCTAACTTTCTTCCTTATTTGCTTGAAGTTTATATATAAAAACACATAAATTGGTCTTTAAAACTCATAATATTTTTTGGATAGCTGAATACCAATTTTCGTGTTAAGAGAATAAATACTTCAATCAGCCATTCATTGTAGTTGTTGTGTGTACTTTACTATGTAATAAATAGAAGCAAAGTTATCTCAATTTTATTATGAATGCATTATTAGTAATTACAAAAATCAAAAATCACATTTTTTCTATTAACATTGTGAAATAAAATATCCTATATTTGATCCTCACCAAGACACCAACTAAGGACAAGCAGTTGATTAAACCAAAATTCAATTATGTATCATGGACTTTCTTAGCAATTAGTCTGTTCATTGGACTGGGAACATTTTTTGCATATAAGCATTAGTAAAAGTTAACCATGATTTTTGTTGGAAGACATGAAACAGAATTCTCTTGATATTTAAATTATCTTAGGTAAAATTTGAATATTCCACTTGTTAAAACTGATCTAGTAAGGATAAATTATTACAGACATTTGAGTGGTGTGTGAGATATAGTATTTTTAGTCCAGTCATTTGGTGAAAAAAAGGGGGTTATCTGGAAAGTTTTCCGGGAGTTTTTAAAATTGGTGGTTTTATAGATTTTGGTACGCATTTTTCGAATTTCAACTTGCCCACCACGTACCCCAGCTGTTTGCGCCGCCATAATGGAAAAACTGGGCCTATAAACGGTTTTTTGGGATATCTCCTTTCCGACGCATTCTCCAAAAAAAATTATGTACAATATTAAACTAATACGTGATGGCCTAGTGGTTAAAACGTCCGCCTCTCATGCATGAGGGCGCGGGTTCGAACCTGGTAAGTACCAATGTGATTTTTTCGAGTCATCTGTACTTTCTAAGAGTATTTAGACACCACTGACATACGGTGAAGGAAAACATCGTGAGGAAACCTGGACTTATAATTTCACAATTATAAGTTTGAAATTACCAACCCGTCTTGAACAAGCGTGGTGATTAATGCTCAAACCTTCTCCATGTGAGAAGAGGCCAGTGCTCAGCAGTGGGCTCTGGTAGGCTTTAATTAATTAAACTAGACAAAATTTCCTGCAATTTATGTATTAATAATTGTTTTCATAAAATCAGTAGTTTTTGGCGTACGAGCACTTCAAATTAGTATTGATCTGCACCACCACGTATTTTCATAAATTTTTCTTAAATATTATACAGCTGCAACTGGTTTTGAATAAGCAGTTTTTATGGTAATATTTCGCCTTTGTATTGGGTCTCTTTCTCTCGACTATACACTGTGTACAGTCTCCATACTCTCTACCTTCAACGAAACATCTGATGTCGGTAGAAGCTATATTACGAGAAATATTTAATTTAGCCTGAGTCATCAGTATACGTTTATCGGCATACAGTGTTGTTTGTGTTCTAACAGCTTCTAAAACAGAAAATTGTTTTATTTCTGAGAATCCACTCTTAGAAAATGAAACAATGGAAGTAGAAGAAACAGGATTGGAGACTTCGCAAGTAAGTATTAAAAGAAACGACAATAAAGTTAAACATTAGGCGGGACTCAATATATAATAAAGGCCGTATGCCAGCTGGTAATGCTTAATAGGTAAAATTTTTGCATGCATGAATTATGTACTTTCTTAGAGTATTTAGACATCACTGATTAATGCATTCCCAAAGAGGGTTGATGTCAGGCAGGCGGTCGGTCGTAAAAACAATTAGCCAAAACTATTCACAACATGTAAGGCAGACCCTGGCTAAAGCTGGGAAATTGCCAGGTAGAAGAAGAAGAAGATTTAGGTTATTATTACGTGCGAGTACTCTATCGTCGATTATTGTGGGTAATTGGTTATTTTATCTCTCCTTGAATTTCGTTTGTAAAGCGTCGTCCTCTCGTCTTTTAAGAGATTGTTTTTTTGGATGGAATTATGTCAGATACTGCAGAGGCGGCAGAATGCTGGAATCTACAATGGGGGGGGGGTATGGCTTCTTC
This sequence comes from Danaus melanippus, assembly GCA_010014825.2. Lineage (NCBI taxonomy): Eukaryota > Metazoa > Arthropoda > Insecta > Lepidoptera > Nymphalidae > Danaus > Danaus melanippus. Next base: position 6,311,352 of record JAAAKD020000109.1, read on the forward strand.
ACCAAAGAGTACGGTGTTTAAATAACACCGTATTCTTTTTTTTCCAGCATCAGTCGTTATTTTCTTAATAAGCCTAAATAACATTTTTTTATCCATCTCTTGTATAACGAGGAGTTCAGGGATATAACGTCGCGTTCTTACTGAAATAACTAATAAATAAAAGTCATTGAAACAGTAACTTTAATATAATATTTATTATGTACTACACAAGTTCTGAGGAATGTTTTTATTTACATAGCTTTGCGTAACTCTGGTATCATTTTTATATATGTTTTTTCTTAACAGTCGCAAACAGTAACTACTCTATAACGCAACTTTAATACTGAAATGAAAATTGTTGCGTTTGATATATATATGTATATATATCCATCGAATGGAGTAACCAAAGCTCATATAATGGCATCATAAATATTAATATCTTTATAATTTGAATACATAAATAGTATTTCATGATGAAACTCAATCGTATGTACATTGAATAATTAGGATAAATGTATATTGAAAGAACAATTATAAATAAAATAATACAATATTTCAACTATTGTTTCAGCTAGCACTTAGAACAGCGTCTCCATGTGGTAACAATACCTGCAAGTAATAATTATTATAATGTTAACATATAATTTTTTGATAAACAAAAAATACGCAAAATTATATCCATAATTAAAATTTTATCTTACAATCGTATAAGAAAAGAAACATTTTATGAAAAAATAAAACAAGTCATTAAAAAAAACTGGATTCAGATTATTTACCATCATACAAAATCTCTAACTCACTAATTAATATTAATTTTGAAGTAAAACTTCTTTACGCACGCTTAACTTGGGAGAAAGTTGGTGAAGACGTGACGAAAGCGTTACGAAAAGTGTGTTCGGGCGAGGCGAACGAAGGTGAGAGGGAGGTATAAGTTAGTGAAGATAGATAGAGAGAGTTACGGTTCCTATATTACTGTAGGGGCAAGGGAGAGAGCAGTGCGCACGCACATTTTCTTTCTCGCTTCCTCTCATAGCAAGTGCAAGAAATATATATATTTATATTTCAGTCAGTAGTTCGTTTGCAAGTTTGCTGACGTAACGCATATAGATGGAGCGAAAGAAGTTTTACTTCAGTCGTGTGGTCTAAAGCACAAGTTTCCTTTTTTTTTGTAAAATCTAATATGAAGGTGACTTTGAAATTATTTTCTCATTTTATTTTATTTGATGTCCCTTGTATGACCAGAGTATGGTCTACAGATGTGAGGTAGTTACCTATAGACATGTATGGCACCGTCTAAGCCTTCTCGACCATGTCAATATTGATTTTGTAGAAAACATAAGGGAAGTAATCTGATTGACCGAAGCCCAGACCAGCCAGCTCTGCGTTCTGAAACAATATTAAGATAAAACTATGAAATATAACTCAGAGACACTAAATGTATTCAGTTTCATTCCTTTTTGTATGCTATAGGATCATAGAGTGTGTGTGTGTGTGTGTGTGTGTGTGTGTGTGCGTGCGTGCGTGCGTGCGTGCGTGCGTGCGTGCGTGCGTGCGTGCGTGCGTGCGTGCGTGCGTGCGAGTGTGTGTGTGTGTGTGTACTCACATCCTGGGCGGCGTGTCCGTGCTGTTGTGCGGAGTGGTCGAGGTGAGCGTACAGGTGTTGCAGGACGTCGCGCAGCTTCTTCATACTCTTACGAGCTGGAACCATCACCACCGCTAGGAAGTTGACCGGCAGACCGTATCTGTGACGAGACGGGTTGTAAGACAACCGTGATATAATATCGGAATAAAATATTCATCTTATATAATTATTACAAATGAAAGAATGATCGTAGTAAGTATTTCTAATAATTACAGATAACTTATTTGTAGTTAACTAAAAGTTAAAATATAATATTTGGCTTTTCTTGTACCACATCGAATAAGCTTGAGTTTGAACCGACACAGCTAAGACATTTGTTTAATGATTTTTTGTTTGTTATTATTTATGATGTATATAAAATATATTTTTTTTCTGTTTAACAAAACTATTATAGAATGACTGTAATATCAAAGCCTGGTGATGACTATTTCAACCGGAGGTTCCCAAAATTATTTTTCTATTGTCCACTATAAGAATAAATTTTTAGTCCCCCATTTTTCTACTGCAAAATTACTATAACTCATCCTAGTTAAAATAATTACTAAGCACCCCTCCAAGACTCTGCATAACGCCCTCCCCCCCATTATTATTTAAATCTCTTATAGGCCGTTTTTACTTAAAAGTGGGACTTATCGCCCACTTTAAGGAAGGCTGTATTAAGTATATGAATATGATATAATCACCTCAGTACGGACTCCACGAACACCCTGAGAGCCTTCACGTGTATCCAGGCACAGAAACATTCAGAGAAATTCACTTTCAACCATCTCACCAATGGACCCTGGAATCAACAAGAGAAACTTCAATAGAAAGAACATCACGATGCGTTTAATATTATCAAGCATAAATTATAAACCAGTTTTCTCTTCAGATTACCTAAATTTTATATTTTAATAATATCATCGATCTTTAAAATTAATGCCGTAATAAAATACATTATAACTTTGTGTAATTCAATTTCATTTGGTTTGGTTAGGTCGGGATCCACAAGGGGTACTCATTGGAACCTATATTGTTCAATGACTTAGTTCATGGAGATTTTATTAAATATAATATTAGTTCATTAAAAATTAGACTAAATTAATCGAAATGAAACTTTGTAATGATAATAAAATGGGAAAAAAATTATTACATGGTGTCAAAAAGTACTTTCTTAGTCATTTTTTTTATAATCCATTTAAAGAAATGAACCCTTATCGAATGTAACGTCAACTGTAACTCACGAACTGCTTCTTCTTATCAGTAACGAGTCTGGTGATCTCGTTCTTGCCGGCGGCGAGGTCCGCCTCGTTGTAGGAGAACTCGCGCACGATGAACTTGCGCTCACGAGCGTGCAGCTTGAACTCGTCCACAACCTGGTGGAAACATTATGCTTTGGTATATTGGCATAATTTTTTTGTCAAAATCGAAAATCACTGGGCAAATTTAAGTCCAGTGACTGAAAACAATTTCGGCTTCTATAGCAAACATTATACAAACAAGAAGTATGTTCAATTAAATCTAGCATTTAAAAAAAATCCTATATATATTTTTTATGTAACAAAGATGAATGACGTTCTTTTATAATAACAATTAAAATTTCAACGACAACGTCTCAAAAAATGTTTAAATTCATTTATTACAGTATATTTCACATAAACACTAGATTAGAAATATAAACACAGATTAATGAAAGGCTCAAGTCTATTTTGGCATTGTTTCAAACGGATCTAACCATCTGACCCACCTTACGGAACAGAGTGACGGTGAACAGACCGTAGTCGTTGTCCTGATGCACGAGCTGGGTGGAGCGCGGTACTATCATGTCGGTGATCTTCTCATAGTTAGCGTTCCAGTCGTTAAACATCGCCCTGTAGTTAAAATTGCAGTTAAAATTATTGAATTAACTGTTATTTAAAGGTTAAAAGCCTATTTCCACCTACCGATGGGTGATTAAAATTAACTGTAGATGTGGTCATACAAAAATTTTAAAAATTCTCTTGAAGAAACTGTCTTTAAAATAATTACAATAATATCTGAGTATCTAGTTTTAGTAAGTCAGTCTGAGTTATAGGAAAAGGAAAAAACAAAAAATCCTAGTTAAAAGGAAGATTTGAGAAGAATTATTTAACGACATATATTTCATAAATAAATTTAACCAAGAAACTATATTGAATTAAAATATAAACAAATTAAACTGTATGTACTAAGACAGATAATTTTTCAACAATATTCGTAAACGAGGGTAGTTCTACAGTCCCAAAATTAGTTTAAATCTAATCTCATTAGCTGCTTATTTCTCCTATGCTAGTATAATTACTTACTTGGGTACAATGACGAGGAGGGTAGTCAGATATTCGCTGTCTAGAATGAAATGTTCCTTCTTGACGAGATCAGCGAGGTTGCGGGTCAACAGACTGCCACTGGAAACGTAGTGTAGTGACAACCAGCGGTTAATATAGGAATAACCATTAGTTAATATTGAATTAAATGTACTTTATTTCTGTTTAATTTAGTTGAGGGTAGTTGGAAGATCCGTTTATTAAAATATTACTGTATAATGTGACAGGTTAATGTATATAATGATTAATTCCCCGTATGAACTCAGAACACGATGGATCAAGTCGGAAGACATTTAAGATACATTATAGAGGTAACCAGTTCGAATCCCAATCCAGTCATTTGAAATTATTATATTTGAACATTAACATGTACAGTTTATTGGCTTCAATTGGTAATAAATTTTAGATATCCCGTTACCGTGAGTTCAAAATTGACATATATTTTTATAATTGGTTTTCCATACACAATTAAGTATTTATAATTCATACCAAATATACAAAACCATCAAATGCTAATACAGTTTCAATAAGAATTCAAGTCAAAATCTTTGTTTACATTTTCTATCTGGTCTCGTTCTACGTGTTATAAAATGTCACTCACGTCTGTTTCTTCTCCAAGCTCTGCAGGTTGCCCTTCAGCGAGTTGTACGCAGATGACTTCATCTTCAGATCAGCGTCGATTTGTCCTACCTGTTATGTAATATATATTTTTTACTCACCAAAACCTAATCTATACAAAATTACATAAAATTTGTTTAAATTCCACTCATGTGACTACAAAACCATTATAAGTCAGAAAATTAGTTTTTTTTATACTAATTATATTTTTCAATTCAATAAAATTATAATATTTGAAACGTATTCAAGGAAAGTGGAAACATCTTATAGGGTTTTATTAAACCAATGATTTCTTTTTAATGACCGAAATTAATATTAAAATATCTGAGGGTATTTTAAATGAAACTAATTTTTTTGGATATCGGACTCCCGAGGTTTCGGCTACTTTTCATCAACCGTGATCACGGGCAGACGAGATGTGATGAGAGTCGTCTGTAGTTTTTTACAAAAATAAACTAAGTAGTAGATCCGAAAAATATTAATTTCATTTAAATGAATAAATCTCGCGAACGTCTTAGATCTCATTATTTGGGGGTAAGTATATCGATGGCTCCTATGTATAAGGGCCAATGTGCAAAATGTTA
>JAAAKD020000109.1:6709371-6723592 GCA_010014825.2 Danaus melanippus
CAGACAGAGTAAATAATGACCGCGGACGGCCGCGAGCAGCGCGGGCAGCACGGGTCGCGAGCAGCACTTGCCTTAGGATTATTAGGTAGTACTGTTTATAACGAAAAAACTAAAATATTTAGGCGATTTAACTACGATCTATAAAACTACCGAGATATTAAATACACGCGTGATAGGTACGTATCGCCTCGTACATAATGACTTCGATGAGGACAGTTTTAATTTATACAATGCTAATTTATTATTAAATAAAACTATTCTATATAATTAAAATTTGGTGAATGTTACTATTGTCCTTTCGCCATAGATTCAGTGGAAACAGAAAGAACTGATGTACATATAACACACGAGTCGTGATTACTGATAAAAGGTACTACTTAGGTACTCATCATTATTAAGAATGATTTAAAAGTAACCTCAGAAGGTAAGGTTGCCAACAGATATGGAAGGCAAACAAGAGTTACATTTGAATATAATAGCATTATCGTCTATTATTAACATAAACCAACAGTGGCGCTGTTTGATTTGTTGTTTGTACGTAATTGTAGGCCCGGGGTACTGTTTGTTGGTGTTTGTTGGCGAGTCTCTATAATGTTGTTACAACTCGCAATAACCCGCCGCGGATCACAGTCCGTTTGTTCTGGCATACGAGTATTTATAAACGGTATTGAAATTAAGTTCGAGTTACAATATTTTATTTAATGCTGCAAAAAAAAGACATAATAGTAGTTCCTCGGCAACTAAGTTTTGTTTAAAGATGTAGGTAGGTAGGTACTACATGAATGTCTGACATTTGTAACCAAATTAAGAAAAGGAAAGTTTGTAATGATTCATATCAGATTTATCATTGAATGAATGTTTGTGTACAATCCAGGCGAAGGTTCCTGCAACAGTAACGATGGGTTCCAACCGCCGGCGGAGGACAAGTCGGCCAGCGACGACGAGGCGCCCCGGCCGGGCTCCGCTGACAAGAAGAAGCATCGCAGGAACAGAACCACCTTCACCACCTACCAGCTGCACGAACTGGAACGAGCCTTCGAGAAGAGTCACTACCCTGACGTGTACTCCCGGGAGGAACTGGCCATGAAGGTGAACCTGCCAGAGGTTAGAGTACAGGTCAGTACTCAGTTCGTACATATTCATGGTTTTCAGCTCTTTATATATACTTCTACATATAAGCGTGTAAGTGTTAGATTAATGACGCGTTACATTAGAACATACGAAAGCACATACATTATATTTACAATACTTCAAACCGAGAGATGTCAGAAATAAATTTAACAGTACTAGGAAATTAATATTTTCCGATCAGTACTCGTTATTTTATAATTTTTGTAGACTGCATAGTGCATACTCCCGCCGTTTGGTTACTTTGCAGCATCATGATCACGGGCAGTAGAGATCTGAATGTCTGTCAATTGGTCTTGTTATTTATATCCTTTAATATAATAACGCGTGGTTATTCAAAACTTTTACTTTCAATTTAAATGAATAAAAACATCTTACATCTCATTCACTGTACTACTATTATGGACGCGGAAATTTACTTTAGACAAAACCTTTTTGGGAATAAATTATGTTTATTCTATTAGAGGCAGGCATATAAAAAAAATATATCATCAGGAGAACATCCACACGGACAAAACACGACGGAAAACTAGTAAAGTTTTAAGAAAATTATGACATGTATAAAAATATGATAGAATTAAAAACTCCTAACTTAATTAGCACAAGGACATGCTAATTAGTTTGCTGTTCCTAGCTTATAAAACATTTATTCACGTCGGTTCAAATGCAACGCTTTAATAAAAAGTTAAAAGCTCATAATTGAAGCCTTCGTGTTTGCACAAAAGCTAATGGAGCATTATACGAGTATATATATCATTCACTAAATAATTGAACTTAAAAAACGGGACCAGAGCGTCTCCCTTTATTAAGTGAAATGTTAAGTTCGCAAACAGAATCGACTCGAGGGTTCGATCCATAATGAACCTAAGGGGCTTATGTCACTCAATTCCCCATACGCAAGACGAACATATGTCAAACTGGTGCCAACGTTTCAAAATCTCTCAAAACCCCCCTTCGCCGTACAATCGAAAGGGAACAGAAACGATCGCTGGGCTCGTTCTACAGTGGACGCTCTCTAATTGCTTCCTTAGTGAACCAACAAAAACGACAAAAGTTCGAACCAATTTAGTTTTTATTGGGAGGGAGCAAGGATCGCGTCGGAGGAAGTTTGCGGTTAGGTCGTTTCGTTATATAATACGTTTGTTGCTAATCTGAAGGTAATAAAGGGTTAGGAATGTTTTTGATGGGAAAACGCGTCACTTCGGGTCGAGCTCGGCGACGGAGTCACTCACAGATAACATACAATGAAAGAGCTGTTAGGAAGTTTGGCGAAGAAGGATTAGCAAACATTCTGTACAGGGTCTTATTTAAATAATAATAGCCTGTACAGAGTATACATTATAGAAGACAGCAACTAAAACAAACTGAGCCATCAACAGTACAAGCTCCTGGTCCACAATTTCCGTCGCGTCATTAACATTTATCTCAATTCGTTTGTCCGTTGACGGACTGGACTACTAATGACGACATTTCAATTACCAACCCTTTCACCGCGAGGACTCGGAACAAACAGCACTTTAAGAAAACTCACTTTAATATATATTATGTACGGGTGTGTTATAGATATTTGTGGATCCTTTGTGTAACTTTGATGATGGACACACACACACACTATCTAACGAGCTTGAGAGAACTTGTTGAATTACTTCAGAACAGTAATATTATACCAAATTTCTGATATAATACACAATGATAGTGTTAGTACATTACGGATTCCCTCCAACAAACATTTAAGACACTCATGAGAGATCTGAGTTATCTCTCAGTTTATTTTAGTGGACAGAGAAATATAAAACGTGAAGGTTTGTATAACGTCATTGTGTGAAGTATCTTCGGAGTAGGGTGTAGGGGGGAACAAACACAACAATAAATCCATTAAAACTCAAAAACTAATTACACGTCCTTAAAAACTACTCACAGAATACAATAACTCACAATACGTGTGACTGACTTTACTAAATACATCGCGAATAGAGATTATATCGTTGAGATAACATCTTCAGTGGGGTTCTGTGATGGGGACGGATAATACGTTAATAGATCTAATAAAACGTTGCATTTTATTTATATTTACTGCACCTATTTGTTACATACTGGGTTGTTTCCTGACATTCCTCGTCGACTATTATAAATTAATTATAAATTTGATTTGTTGCAAATGTCTCACGAAATACATTGAAGTCTTTTAATTAATTCTTTACAAATATTATATATTCTAAAGAAATGTAGTACACGGCTATGATAATATGTTTATATAATGAAATATAATGTATTAGTAGAGGACAGAGTGAATGTGGGAATATAATGATTTTAAAATATAATCAATGATTCAAATTGATTTATATACCAATTTCACTTTTCGTACATCTATTGCATGTCTCATTACAACCCGCGCGATCCGCAGAATGCTCACTAATAGTTCGTTTTGTTCAGCGATTTATTGTAAACATCTGAATGGTTTTATTTCTTCTCTATTCCGTATCCTTTGAATGTATAATTCTTGTTGTAAGGATATCTTCCGACTGCTGTTACCTGTAACGGGGATTTGATAATGAAAATATAATTACTTTCCTAAAACATTCATTCAAAATGGCACTACGAAAACTCTCCTTATACATATGTACCACAAAACTGACGCACAATATATTTAATATTTTCATGTGTTTTACGTAAAAAATAAAATAAAATTTAAAGTCTGATATAAAGTTTGTAACATCGTACTCCATCACATTTCATCGCTATATTCTACCCTCCCCCCCAACCCCCCACTCGGCAATAAAACTGTTCCGTCTCGTCTCTCCAGTAGGTACCCTCTATCGCTTGTCACTTCATCGACACGCTCGACTTACGACCTAAACGCGCTAATAAACGTTTTTCTTCAACACCCTGTATAATACTCTACAATCCAATATAAGATCTATCACATTAACGGAAGGTTAGTTTTTCCATAAAGATCCACTAAGGCGGAAAACGTTAAAGTAATTTGAACTCTGCGCGCAGGCTGTAAGTCTGAAATTTAATGAATGCGATATATAATGTAATAGTTTGTAAAAACAGCTTTTAAAAATGTATTTGTTTTGTGAGAGGTCTCTTGTAATTACAGAGCTGTTGTAACTGATAGCCGGTGAATGAGTTTCTTAAGTGTCTGTGTGTTATTACCAACTTCATTGATTTATAATAACACGTGACGAGTTCCACTTAAATACTTTATTAGTATATGAAACAAAAATCTTTTTATAATATCAAATAAGTCCCTGTTGAACTTCGAATGTCTTTTCTTTTACATATAATTTAATTTCCTTGTAATTCATTTTAATTGTTCGGTGTCGGAGCCGTAATCGAGTTTCTGTTCAGCGATTTGCTGTTTCAATTTGTTTATTTATTTAACATTTAATTTGCATTAATCTTATATATTTTTAGTCTGATACATTCTTATATGTATATCGGTCACTAATGACTTCACTCAACACGGGATTTTATCATATCAATTGGTCTTTTATATTGTTTTATTAGTGACATTTAGAAATGAATTTTCTCAAAGAAATATCAGTAAGTTACATTATATATTAATACGAGATGTGTATCCTAGCGACTGACTCGGTAGTTATACGTGTATCTGTTTAAAAAGTGTCTATAAGTGAGTTAGTAAGTGAGTTAGTGTAACGAGCGTGAGCCGCGGTAATCAACTTAGACATTTCACACTAACTAAATATTCATTATATCATATACTACACTTATAACGTTACTTGATACTTGCTCTGTAAGAACTACTACCATGTACACTACTACTAAGACTCTAGTAGAATATTATAAGCTCACCTATGACATATGTGTACACGTCATGAACACCCTGTAGTTCCATTATAACTGTATCTTATAGTTTCCACGGCTATGATGGTGTATGTTATGGTGTGTAATATTATTAATATCATAAATCCTTTAATCCCCACACCTGATCTGCTCGTGGACCCTTTCTTCCGCTCCACGTTCAGACCCTCTCCATCTTCATTACTCTCATAAACAGAAAAAAAACATGATCACACCCGAAACACCCCAACGAACTTAAACGATCCACTTACAGGCGACATTAACCCGCCTCATACGAACTCACGCCTTATTTACATCACTGTAAGAACTTATTTTCAATACGACATCTTAACTGGCTGTACATTGTCCCTGAATGGACTGCAAAATTCAAAAATTGCAATAGGCCAATACAGTCACTGTGTGTAGACGATAAAGGTGATGATGGTGTGTGTGATTTAAAAAGCGCCGCAGGGAACGTTCCAGGCTGTGTGTCTCACGAGTCTTACACGGAGTTTCAGCGACACTCGCCATAAATCAAACGAGCGAATCGTCTTCGTCAGTGCCACGTGAGGAGCTGCTTCATTATTTATTGTAATATGTTTATCGTGCCGAGGGCTTTGTGTCCCAGTCCTTACTGCCGCTCCTGACTCCAGCCTCGCTGATCGTCTACCCCGGGACCTGAAAAGAACTCGCTAGCTGCGCTAATCAATAGTAATATGAAGGGAGCGAATCATAACTCTCTTTGTTAACGAATAATTTGATTAAAATTTGACGGGTCCTTCCGCCTCATGAAAAAAAAATAATATAAAAATAACACAGGAAACTACCGAATATAAGGGTAATTCAATTACTACCTATAAAATAACCGACCGGTTACGATGACCCGCGAGCAGGGGTTTCTTCAATCGGTACCTTCTGAGATGACGGCTCAGGTTATTCTGGTGGCCATCACAAAGGCCGAGCTGCCTATAGAACAGTTAATAGTAGGTTCTGTAGGTATCATGTCGGTGTTTATCGCGAACGCCGGCGGAACTCTAAACTCGATATTTCCGTCCGCGTCACTTTTTATTTCGGATCACGTTTTGGAGAGATTCAAAACAGACGAAAACACAATCATTCCGTTTTACCTACAGCTCGTCTAGAGAGAACATTTGCTTTAGCTTTCAAGGGTATAATCTACTTTTATCTTAATATGTTCGTCACTCTGTCCTTGTATGAACAAATATTCTTAGAAGTTAGAATGTACTATAAAAACTTCTAAAATAAACTCTCATAAACTGAGGTCATTTTGTGAGAGTGCCTCCGCCTATTCGTCTGTCATGTTTCTGGATACCTTGGGGTTTACATATTATAACTGACCCTTTCAGTCGTCTGTTTGTAACAAAATATTTTCCGCCCACCAGTTCAGTGTGTCCTTACTATCCTGTTCAGTGACGTCACTCGTGTCCATTACTTCAGTAAATCCTTCAAGTGTATTCTAGTAGTTCATATTAATAAGTATTTAAGCGCCGTTTTCTTTATCATTGTCGGCGTCTCACAAACAATCTTCCGAACAATTCCTTAACTATTGATACGATCCTCTCTCCGTACTATTCAGCGCGGTGTCACGGCGGCGCTTCAAGAACGTTGCTTACAAACTTTGTTTTCCTATCCAGATGACTCTTATTTTTTGTATAATAAAGTCGTATATTAAGTATTTGGATTCGAAGATAAAGTTGTGTTATAAATAGTTCTCATTTAATTCAATTCCAACTTTATGAAAATACTTCTAAGATTCATATTCCGTAATCAACATGTTCCTTGGTGGTAGTAACGTACGTTCCGAGTCATTGTATTATAGTCTCTATATGTATTTCGTTAAGGTCCTCGCTGGCCGCCGGTTCTCCAGCCGCTGACTGCCAGTATCGGGTTCCTCGTATTGTCGGTAGTAGGAGCTCGGTCTCTTTGTACCAATATCCGTATTTTGATCTATTCGCAGATTTCGTTTCCAATTGTTAAAACTTAAATACGGTCGTGACACTTTTTCTTTCTTTTCTTGAATGCACACTTCTTATGTATCGTCCCCCGGCTCTGCTCGTTATTTTTTCGCACAGTTTTTGTGTCTACATTTGATACGATACAACATATCATAGGAACTAAATAGACAGCGTTACACTTGCTAGGTCCTTGTAATTCTTTATAGGAACTGCTTCAACATAGTCTTCGTGTTTTCTTTCGTCAACAAACTACCAAATGGTCGTAAGTCTGCTACATACATGTAGTATTTCTACATCTCTCTCTGTATAATCGTCAACGTTGTCATCTGTGCCCACCTCTCGTCTCATGTGCTGTTAAACAAACTTCTTTTTTTATATTTCCGTGTAAAGCCGAAGCTGAGTCCTAGTGTGTTTAAATCTCTTTATAATATCTTTTGAAGCCTCTCCACATACAGTAATATGTTTTGTCTAATATAATAGTGTTTCCTATATCTATTACATGTATCTTTGAATATTTTTTACATCCTTTGTAATGTCTTATTCACTATTTATTCGACTCTGATGAGTTAACTCAGTCAACTTGGGTTCATTGTAACATTTATTATACGTGCTCGCACCGCTATTTCACATACGGTGCAGGAAAAGATCGTGAGGAAACCTGGACTTATAATATCACAATTATAAGTTTGAAATCACCAACCCGTCTTGAGCAAGCGTGGTGATTAATGCTCAAACCTTCTCCATGTGAGAAAGGGCTTTTGCTCAGCAGTGGGCTCTGATAGGCTGATGACGATGCACCGCTATTTCGTCTGCATTTTTTTAATTCAAGAAACCAAATAATACAGTGGTTTCTTAAAAATGTAGTAACTTTATACTAATAAAGATGTCTGTGTGTCCAAACTAAAATAACTATTAGCTGAATGTGTATATTTATCGTATATAACTGTAAATGTATATATTATTAAAACCAAGTACTTAATATATCAATAGGAGTTCTTAATATCAACAATGTTTTAATATATTTTATTTATCATATATTAATATCATCGTGTATATATTGTTCATTACATTCTGTTATGTTTGTATGTGACGTCGTTTCCGTCAAGTTTCTAAGTAAATTAGTTGATGCAATCTTATATATATATCCCGGAGTGCTAACATTAACGAGCGATAATGGACCTTAATGTGAGGGCGTTAAGAATCACCGCCGGAGACTAATTGGCCGTGAAGAGGTCTCTGACAAATAGTTAATTAAGGTTTCAGTGTATGAGGTGAGCGGCGAGGAGAGGGTCTCGTCTTATATAAACAGAGTTAACGATCATTACAATAACTCGTTTTAATGATACAAGAGTTAGATTTATATTGGAGTGACAAAACGAACGATTATTATGATCCAAAGGTAAGTTATTCTCATAACACATTGTATGAACAGTCTGTCATATAATTATTAATAGGCTCAATGAATGGTTTTTGTGTTTCCAAGACGATTAAGAAGTCTCCTGTATAGTGTATAGTATAGAGCGCTTGATGAAGAAATGAAGGAGGCGTCGGCCTGAGGCTGGCTACACACACACACACACACACACACACACACAGACATAGAATATAATATTAATATAAAGTGTAAGACTTTTTGGTGACGATGGACACGTGGAATAAATGAGAAAAGTGACACAATATTATTAAATGTATGTATATAAAAAATGTTGAAAAATCGTTTTTGTTCGTCTTGTAACGACAATATTTTAAGCACAATCTCCAGACAGACCCCCGAGTTGAGAACCCTCCTCGTGAACTCCTCGGAGCAGATGACGGTCCTTTTGAATCTGGTTAATAATGGGTAATAATGAACCCTCCGGCAACAATAACTCCGTCAGGAACAGATCACTAATCAATAGTTAAACTGTAATTCGATACATTTGCATCAAATCGTCGGTTACGCGGCCAATTAGAGGACGGCACGTGCACGACACGGACACGACACGCGACCCCCGCGATCCCCACGACCCCCACGACACACGGCCCACGACTGTTTAGTAATGTTTGACTTATGTTTCATTAGATACATTATATTCATACTTGAATCTGATTTCTCTCAATGAATATGTCTTATGGATCACTTGACGTATGTAGGTATTTATATGAAGAATACCTACTCCTGTACCTCCTTACGTGCGAGCAGGCTTTAACACATATATAGGTATAATGTCCTAATACTGGTGGACTAATATAAAAACAAATCTTCGTCTCCCACATATATATACATATATATGTATAACGAGGTCCCGGTCATCTGCGGCACCTCGACCTTTATACGTTCATTGCATTTCAATAGTTGTAGTCGTCACAAACACATAGCTCACAAAACATTACGACTAGTATTTATATATAAAAAGGGTCGAACAATAGTGTAGTTGTTCGCGGTTAATATTACAATTTAATGATGTTTTTTGTATGTCTGTGAACGTCAAGGGGAGGGTATTTAATCCTAATTACTTTTGTACCCCGAACAAACGTTACTCGGGACAGAGCGGTCTTTACAAAGAGGTTTTATTGTTTATTATGTGTCACAAAACTTGCGATCAACGAAGAGAATGTTCTGACAGATATTAATAAAATAATAGAGAGGCGACCGGCTCCTTACAAAATAATATAGCAATCGTAAACAGATACATTAATAGAGAAAGAACTTCAACTAAAAAAATGGCGCCTGTCATATTAAAATAACATTTTACAGACATGAGTCATTGCAATAATAAAATTGAAAATACATTTATCTATAAAACATTGTATTTTTAATAATTAAAAAGCAATCCATTACATTACAATGTTGTGGGAGTATTTAAAAACGAACGAACCGAGTCGTGGACTTTAATTACTGTTGGCCTGATTGGAAACAGGGTTCAGTAGTTAACGTGTTGTAAACAAACAAACACACAGTCATAGAAATATACTGTAATCACTGACGCTGTATAATAATAACCGTCTAGGGTGATGAGAAGTGAACTGACGTCGAACTCTCGGCTTATATATGAATCCATATTAGCTTTAACAAGAACGCGGAATGCATATTATTATGATTTAATTTTATACATTACTGTATTCTGAATAAACTTAACTCTACTTATTTTAATGGCTGGTTTTATTTAACTAATTTCCATTTTATTTCTATATATATTAAATACGTCTACTTCTACCTGGCAATTTCCCAGCTTTTAGCCAGGGTCTGCCTTACATGTTGTGAATAGTTTTTGGCTAATTGTTTTTACGACCGGCCGCCTGCCTGACATCAACCCTTTTTTGGGAATGCATTAATCAGTGATGTCTAAATACTCTTAGAAAGTACATATGATTCGGAAAAATCACATTGGTACTTGCCGGGACTCGAACCCGCGCCCTCATGCATGATCATGCATGAGAGGCGGACCCTTTTAACCACTAGGCCACCACTGATATAATATATATATATAATATATATGAATACGTCTGTAAGATATTATCTTTCTGTAACATTGTTGTGCATCTTTTTAAATGTATTTAGGTCGATAGAAACAAATCGCATTCCGTTTTAATGAAAATCAGTCTCCGCTATGAGAGGCGCCTCGCGAGCTGACTGTTGAATATGTCGGAGTTTAAATAACTGCTAATCATTTGAAGAGTCGCTTTATTAAAAGTCAGCAAACAAGCGCGCTGCTAGTAGTCGGACAGGGAGTACAAATAAGGCCGCGTGCGCACCTTCATAGACCTCATATTGAATTTGGAACACACTGCCGACTGAACGAGGGTCCTGAAGGCCCAGGGCTAGCGCTGACTGGTTCATATTATGATGTGATATTGTGACTTCATTCATGTATAGTCATATAAAAATAATAATCAGTTTGTTACTGAACTGAATATTTACGAGTACTTATCTACCTCTACTCCATACAAAAATTATATGACATGTTTAAAATTAGGTAATGTTTTTAATGTTTGAAGAGATGCTAACGTGGAAATAATAATATATATATGTTTATATATATATATGTGTTATATATATTGTACTAGGTACCTATGTATCGGTCTCGCCGCCCGTCCTCCGAGTTCCGACCACAGCCCTAGGAGCTTCATAAGAGGGGTGATGCAATGTTTGCGCGACCTCTTATTGAATTTGTACAAAGATATTGGCCTTTAATTGCGAGGGCGACCTCTGACCCGCTCAGTACCAGCGACTCATATAGAGAAGACAAAGATACACGCTCGCTTGGGACAAAACACGTCCGCTGTAGATCGACTACTCTCAGGTACAATAAGGAGTCGAGAAATAAATGAATGTGTTTTAAACTACAATTCGGCGCTTCGATTACAAGAAGGAAGACGATGACGTATATTTTTAATATAATCCTCAACGACATACATATATATAATATATAATACACATATATGTATATCTGTATATGTGCCTGTTCCTCTTTCCCTTAATATTTTTGTAACTAATTTGTGTTCAATTTCATTCAGTTTTATTTTAAGTCTTTATTTGTGCCACAAAGCGACCGCAAATTGTCCAATAACAGATCCACAGTCAATATTGGCTTCTATGTCATTCCGATAGAGACCGTTTTCTCTCGTCCTCTCCCGATACTTAGGCTATAATGAAATTGTATAACAAATAAACGATGTGAAGATCGAATAAAATTAAGAGTTCGTCATCCCGTTTTCAATTCTATTACAATAAAGTTATAGTTGAAGATTGATCGCCGACAATAAGAGGGTGTAGGGACGGCTCGTACGAAACTATACCTTATGTAAGTGGAGGAGAGTCGAGGGTCGGCTGCGCGCAGGTAACGTTAAGGGGACGTCATGCTGTTTGTCGAGAGTTAATTTAGTTGTGGATTAACTTAGTTTGAGTGATTGATGTTTTTAGACTCGCTTTTGATGCGAGTTTGCGGCTGCACTAGTCGCGCCCCCCGGGGCCGCCTCAGGTTCATAGTAATTGTCGGTTCGAGATCGACTCCTCACAGTCCCCCGACCTCTCTGCTCGCGGGTAAGAGATTCATATTAAATATCATAGTCGACCATCAAACAAGGTTCATTCAGGCGTGTCATTGGTCTCCAGCCTGTTTACTGTTCAATATGACAGTCCACGACCCACGTTCATTGCCGTAGAAGCCTTACACTCCTCCATATATATATATAAATATGTTAATAAAATTACTTCATTAACATATATATATTAATTTTAGGCCGTGTTAAACTGTTCAAATTACTTTATATATGTATGTATTCACGTCTTAGCTGTTGTTATACATAAAATGTGTATGTACTTATTCTCCCCAACACCTAACCTCTGTCACAAACATCAAAAACAACTCCTAAAATAAGTAGTTCTGAGGAGTCACCAGCAGGCCTCGTCCGTCAACTCCACGCTCCTGAGACCTCCCCTTAAGATGTTACACCCGTCAGTGTGAAAAGCAGCTCCGAGGGAAACCAAACCTTCACTTATAACAGTAGAGTTCCTTTTGGGTGTCGGCGAACCAAGGACTTGGGCCGTTCTGTTTCCGCGAGGAAGGTTATTGGCTAACTTTTGGTCCACGGGCTGCATCTAAGATGGCGATGGTCGTTTATCTCTTTTCCTCCCATAGTTTTTTGGCTATCGCCGTCTCTGTTTGTTTCTTGAAAGAAGTTTCGTCGGGAGGGAAAGGGACGAGTGAATTCGTAAAGTAAATAAAGAGGTATCGGAGTCGATCGATGGAGTCTGTTGGCTGGTAGCAGGCTGGTCTGGAGCGGGCCAGGCGCTGTGACGTGGCGATCATCCAATCTAGTTATAGAATTCTTATTACTACGAATTATCAACTTCATCTCTTCTCCAAACAATCATGTATTCCTTTTAGTAAGGTCTCTCCTCTGTGACGATCTCTCACTTCTTTGCCAGAGGAATGAGCCGGAACCGTTTTTGCGCGAGCGTTTCTGTAACAACAAGACCAAAATATACTTTTACCATAAACCAATTGAACGTAAATCGAACTCGACACAATAAAACAAGTTCCGTTTCTGGTATTGGCTCTATTTTTTTCTTCCGTCTGTTTGTTATTGATTGCGGACAGACGGACACACGGCTGACGGCTGACGGCTGACGGCTGACAGTCAGTCGGTATTGAACACGGACAGGGAAAAAAGAAGACTTTGAGGTAAAAAGATAGGAAAATATAGCATAGTATCGACCTGGAATTAAACAATTTAAAATATTAGGAACTATTCGCCTAGATATAAAGTTGTTTGATTTATTTCAGTTCAATTTATAATGTGATTGTCCAAGAGTAATCTCATTAAGAAACAAAGTTAATTGAAATCAATGATTCTGTTTGATTCAACAACATCCAGACCCGACGACCATCTCCCGACGCGAGGTGTTCAACAGACAACAAATGTTAAAACATTTCAAATATTGTTCGTGGCACAGTTTCACTCTTGATTTTTATTGTTTTGCGTTACTTCTAGTAATGTCCTATGCATCTTGAAGGACATTACTGGAAGCCAGTGTTAAAAGTCTTCAAGTATAAGTTGATAGGTTACTTAAATATTGCCATTACAAAATTACAGTAGTGCAGTATTATAATTAATTATAATCAGTGATAAAATTATCTGCAAGGATAATAGTATGTTATAATTAGTACGGCACGGAGGGCGCCACTTGTTATAATATATCTCCTGTATTTTATACAAACCATTCATTTTGTCTGTGGTTATATTTTTTTAATAAAAATGATATTAGTTTAAATATTTAAATTAGGCATCATACAATAAATTAAAAGTTTTAGCGGTAACAGGTCTGTTTAAATATAAATCTTTAATAGTCCGACCCTCGTCTGCACACGGAGCATTAATTGGTAGAGTCTGAACGGCGTCATTCCAGAGGTCGCTGTTCCTTATCATGCTATTGTATATTTTCAATTTAAATTTAATGATTTTTAATGTAATGAAAGAGAAATTAAAATTTGAATATATCTTCTTATATATTAACAGATCCAAAAACTGTTCACGTTCCATATGAAGCCGCCAACCGTCACACATCACCGTCGGTAGTCTGTGTATCCATCTCAGGAAGTCCTCACACTTCTCTCGTTATCTGAGGAAGTCTCAATATCTCCCCCCTCGGCCCCTCTCACCCTCTCTGCCCTCCCTTCCCTCCCCACAACTTCCGATCTAATAGCGCATTTGTCTGTCTGTCAAACTTGTACGGATGTTTTGATACAATAAGGGAAATTCTTACAATCTAATAATATTTAACACCTTTTGTTCAGTCAAAAAATATTTATATATTTTATCACATA
>JAAAKD020000121.1:53274-63754 GCA_010014825.2 Danaus melanippus
ATGCCCCGGGTGAGGATCGAACTCACGACCTTAAGATTATGAGACTTACGCGCTGCCTACTGCGCTACCGAGGCTTGTAACGAATCGTTATAAATAGTTTATGAGTATTTTTCTGCAACAGTTAGTAAATATTCTAAAAAACGGTAGTTATAAAGATGTTTAGACCCAGTTTCACCGAACAATGTTGAATAAATTATGCATTGTTAAGACGTTTGATGGACTCTTAGATATGTCGAGCTTCCCACCACGCACTAATTTCTGTTTAAATGTGTGAACTAGACATCAACATTAATTCCTGCTGTAGAGGTCCGTCAAATGGCTAATGGACTGTAAATGTATTGTATTGTCAAAAGTCAAATGTAAATTCCCACTGTCAACGGAAAAATAAAATCCAGAAGATTAAGTTTTTTAAAATAATAATATTTTGGCTATGCTTCCTATATAAATTACTTGTTTTCTCGTATTTTTCCATTCTTGTAATAAAATTTTAAGGATTTATATGATTCGATTTATGCTATCAGAAATTGAATGACTCATTAAATTTAAAGTATTTAGACAAAAAATTACGTCACAAAAATTCTTAATACTTTACATGAATGAACGTCGGACATCAAAGCAATGCTTTTTCTGAAAGAAAGCTTTTAACTTTACTTTTTATTGCTAATAAAAACGGTTGGAATCATTTTATAAAAGGAGTTTAATATATTTAACCGATTAAAGCAAAGAATCGTCATTCGTTGCTTGTTCCATGTTGCAGTTTGTATAAGGCGAATTTTTTACAACTGGAATTAATAAAATTTATTTAGATGACTTTAACTGGAGATTTTTTTGAGTACTAGACCTAATGATCCTGAAATGCGAGGTTAAACCCTAAATAAATATACCAACTTCCATAACTTCCATATACATTGTTTAGACGTTTAAATTGAGGCCAAACACTAGACAAGTAAGAATTTTGTCAAAGTAGTGTAACTTTCAGATTTAAAAATACTACATTTCAGTAGAGCTGTAGAATGGGTGGCTCATGGCTAACTTATTTTCTTTGATTAAGAGATACCTAAACATTAATCATTAGTATATTTATTAATTACACTTACAACCAATTATCGCAAACAAGTCTCGGTCGAAAACAACATTGTTCTAAATATCATCAGTAGTTATCATATTTTTATTTGTTTTTGTAAAGGTGGTCTTTATTATCTCGTTAGTATGGTGTGAGTATGGTTTGTGGTTTTTTAAGAAAACATTAATTTATGAAACTATTAATGAAATCATTTTACAAGAAAGCATAGTAGAGTAATCATAAAATTTGTAATTAATAAAAATATTTGATTAAGAGGTTTCTCTTCACAATTTTTTTAATTTTTATACCTTTAGCAACAACCAAATAATGAAGTTGATAATTTCTAGATTATAATAATGATATAAATACGACAAGGGTGGAATGAGCTATCAATAAAGACAAGGAAACAGTATAAAACGTCGCATGACTTGAAAGTCAAACTCCTTATTAACCTTACGACCTTGTGGTAAGAACTCTTGATGCACTATGCCATTATAATCTAAGAAAACAGTACATATAACCTTGATAATTGATCGAACGTGACGAGCTTTTTTCGCTCTTTCGTTGAATGCTTTCAGGTGGACAATTGTGCTCTGGTTTCAACATTATAACCCCTTTCAAGCAAACTTGGATCGTCGTTGACGTCGTTTAACAGCTCCCAAGCGATGTTCATGCGATTGTTTTTTGGTCAAAATTCAGCAGTTTTGAAATTAATTTTGCTGCCACTTGTTTCAGAAACAAAATACTTGAAAAAAAAGTTATGACATGAGACAATTGATATGCCAACTTCATCAGCAACTCTTCTTATTGTGATTTGTGGCCTTTCATCATTGTCACGTCATGCGGCCATTTTGGAAACGCTTATACCACTCATAAACACTTGTTTTTTCATACAGACTCACCATAGGCTCTTGGTTGCTTTTCACACACTTTGTCACATTTTATTCCATTTTACATTATACAATTTTTTTTACTTTTCAATGTTTAAACAAACAAAAATTGCCGAGGTCATAAAAACACGCAAAACCTTAGCGAATACCACGGAAAAAAAACAGTGACTATGTCTGAAAATTTTACCATAGTTTAGAGGCATGTATGCCAACACAATAAAAAAATTTTGGCAATTGGACTCTTCAGACCTGCGAAATTTAAAAATTCCGGGTACTTTTTGAATACACCTCGTATTCTTTACTTAAAATCATTCAGAAATTCAAAGAAATTGACACTGTTTCATAATTAGAAACGAATCACAAAACCAAACGAAAAAGATAAAAATATTGATATAATATAATATTAGTTTCAACCCGATCCAACAAAATGAAAAGTTAAATTTAAAAATGTTCGATTAATGAGAGTTTCTTCAAAACCAATGTTATAACTCGTAACTTTTTCATTTCCATTTGCAAAAATTAGCTTAGGATTTTTGACGGCAGATTATTGGATAAAAGAAAATTTATTTAGTCGTAGTCGGCAGTAGATAAACTGTTTTGATTCATTTTTAGGAAAACATTTTTCACTACCAAAATTGAAGTCTTCGGAATTTATGGAAATATATATCAGATTATTTTGTCTTGGTCACTATTTTTATGCAATTTGCTATTAAAATGACTTTCGAGACTGAATTCGTTAAAGAGACTCAATTGAATGAAGTCGTCGGAGTGAGAATAATTTCAACTCTATATAGAGCTTCATTAAAACATTACTTTAAGTGGCCTAGTCATTTACAAGTGATAAAAAATGATGATGACTGGCTTATGAAATAATTTATTACTACTTTATTGTTTTAATAAATATGAAATAATGATTATGGTGAAATAAAAAAAGGTAATAAATATAACATTATAATTCGTTGTTTTAAAAGAGAGAGACGTCAGCCTAACTGACGTCACTTATGCCTTTCTTCTCGACTGTCGTCAGGCCCTGAGACTATCGAAGGTCCAACCCCTCTGACAGCTCGAGCGAGACTATCTTTAATTTGCACTCTTTACCTCTATTAATACCAACCAACACTCATTGTTGTTACTACACTTGCACAGGTGGCTACGTAGGTGGTTATGCAAGTAGCACCTGATAATTTCAACTACCCTCCATTATTGATTTTTTAAATAATAGTAATTGTGCCAATATATACAAAACACTTATAATCCAGACTTAATAGAAACCGCTTCCAAAGTTTATATTAATCCTCGCTCTCAACATATTTCAAAGCGCATTAGTAATTAAAGTATTAACGTTTTAAGCTATAAAATTGACATTAAATAATTCATAATTCAATATTTCTTTATCGGTCCTATGACGAATTGAATTAATCGTCGCAAAAGATTTGGCAAATTAATGTAAAATTGTCGACCTACGAGAAGTAAGCTGTAATTGTTCTCACGTCTCAAAATAATGTAGTTTATTCTTTCGTATAAAATATAATGCGATTAAGCTTTGATGAAAATGATATTACTTATTTCGCTTTTTATATTTTCAAGTAATTTCTTATTTAGTTCGTTTGTAGATTTGCAAAAAACCATTACCACAAACCTATCGTTTTAAGTAGATTACATTTACTTGATTGTTTTAGTAAACTCTGAGAGTTCCATAAACTTGTCAGCTGGCTTTGCCATTCCTAGAAATAATGGTGAAAGTTTCAGACTAAGTAATCTCATATGTACATATGTAGTTTTAACCTCAAGCATATACCTCAATATAATATTCATTATTAATGATTTTATGCGAAAACAAAAAAATGTGTTTTTTGTTTAATTGAATTAAAGTGTTTTCTTAAACCCACGATAAAAATATGTTGATTTAATTAGTGCGTCCAAAATTATTTACTATTTATATTCTTACGTTTGTAAGACAATGATAAAAAACCCGACTTTGACATGAAGCTAAGTCCCTATCTAGAATTCGCAGAACACTCAAAAATACTACAGCATAATCATATATACTTTAAAGTAAATAATATCACATAAAAAGTGTTGAAAACAACTGGAAGAAGAAACAGTAAAAAGAAATAACAGTGTTACTTATCACATTAATTTGTACGACATCATGAACATTTCAAATTCGGCAGTCAGTTGATTATAAAAAAAAACAGACCTAACTAACACAAACGACCCATAGACAGAAGACTTTTTTATAAACTTATGTGAATTTTTTTAAAGCAATAGATCCTAGCTGTGGTCAAGTTACTACAGCTCGGGTTTGCTCGACCGGGTCGAAGTACCTCACTCTCAGGTGCAGATGTCCATGGGTGACAGTAACTATCTCCTATTCCATAAAAGAAACACAATAATAATTAATATCTCATATAAAAAAAGGTAATCTCCAAAAGATCCTACAAAAAATTACCAGCCACTTAGTATAATTTACATACGTTTATATGTCTACCTATCAGAGCCTACTGCTGAGCACAGGCCTCTTCTCACATGGAGAAGATTTGAGCATTAATCACCACGCTTGCTCAAGATGGGTTGGTGATTTCAAATTTATAATTGTGAAATTATAAGTCCAGGTTTCCTCACGATGTTTTCCTTCACCGTCTATCTCTCATGCATATTTAAATTAATTTTTAAAATATGTCTACCATTTATTACTAAAACTGACAGATTCAAAATATATTTTATACGAGTACATTTCCAACAATATAAACTAAAAATGATTAATATCTTAAGTGTTTACAATTTTATTAACCTCCATACGTGTAACATTGGAAATTGCTAAATGTAGGGAATTTGTGCAAAATACCTTTCAATAACCATTTTATGTATTCCCGCCATCATTTCGTAACTAGCGGACATTGTTTGCATGCTGACTTTAAAATGTTGGGAAAAATAAATATTTTGTTCAAACCATTCCTAAACGTGAACTATTATTACAAATAGAATGAAGCTGGTAAAATTTATAATTCATTGTACGAGTATGTACTATTTTGTGGTTGAAGGTCTTTTCTTAATATTGAATTTGATAACACTATATTAGATGCCTAGAATAAACCAAGTTCTTTGTATTAACCAGTCCTGTAAAAAATGCGTACTTTCGTTTTATGTCGATGGATATACCGTCAATGTCATCATATTCTTGTAATAGTTATCGTATTGAAAAATATTTATTAAAAACTTATTGTCATTGCCAGATAAACATAAATATATTTGTAGAAAAAGAGAGTTAGAGCTGGGAAAGAAAATAAAGAACTACCGATATAAAAGGTATCATTGTAATTCATTGTAATGCTAAATTAATTGTCCAAAATAGGCAGAGAAAAATAAAAATTAAGATACATATTTCTTCATTTGATTCTTGCGAACTTAACTTGAAGGAGAATGATACATAACCTCTGGCAAATCGCAGCAAAAGACGAATAACTGCTACAACAAACCATTGGAGATAGGAATCAAAAGGAATAAACAAGAGTTTGTCTGTAGGACAAGGCCTAAACATAATTGGCTACAGAATATTATATATATAAGAGTATTGCTGAATCGTGCTAAAGATTTATTTATTTGTATTGATTAAATTAATATTTAATTAAATAAGGAAAAGTAGTGAAGGATGACTTTGGGGGGAAAGAAGATAAAACAGATGGAGCCTGTACAATAACTAAATTCAAAAAAAGATGATCTAATGTTGTTATTTATTTTATTATTAAATTTCTACTTACAGGAATATATATATAGAATTACTAATTATAACATGTAGAAGAGTGGATTTATTAAAGATGATTTTATGGTAGAATTATAACTTTTTTTTTGGCTTTCGTCTATTAATATAGAAGAGTATATATTTTATATTTTAAGGAATAGTAATTTTTTTTTTAATAATTTTATTTATTATTATTTGTCTATCATTCACAAATAAAGAATTTAATCCAGCACAAAGGCACCGAAACAAAAATTTGCAAATTGTTTGTCGCAGCAATCAAATTTAGTATTTTAGTCCTTTGTTTAGAAAAAAAAAATGTGTAAAATGTTTTCATCCGCTTTTTGTTTATTTTGTGTAGTTTTCTTTTATGTTGGGGATTTTAGGTGCTATTTGATTTCGTGAATTTTTATCCGTGTTGGAAGCACTGGTAAAAAAATAGATCATGGAGCGCTATCAAATATGTATATTTCCGCTTTAAACATACAAAGCTTTATAATTTAAAGAAAAATGTACAGCATATTGTAATTTATTCCTTATGAATACGACTACAATGTTTTGTAATAGTTGTTACTTTACTCTTATTTCCTGTCTTTGAGTGCTTTTGAGTCTCTCATACATACTTGACGGCAGGCATGGATTAATTGTATGAATAATTTTAAAAAGCAATTCATTTGTCAACAAAGTAGCATTGAAAACTTTAAAACCATTCATATTGCTACTCCTGGGTAGTCCATTAAATAATGGAGTTAGAATTATTGTTTCATATGGCAAAGATAAAAGAAAGACTCATAATAATTAGTTAATTGCATTTTTTTTTGCATAAATCATTTTGTATTCCTTATATATCATATATTGAAACACTCTTAAAATGTTATATATTTTAAACAATATATTACAGAAATGTACCCTGTGTTGTGGGTGTAATACGAATGAAAGAATTCAAGGAAAGTAAATAAATTATGTATTAAAACAGAAATATGAGAACGTTAAATCTTACGGTACTCATCGAATGAAACACTCTTGTAATACAAGTGGCTACTTAACGACGATCTTCTGTGACCGATCCCGTTACTTATGAGTAGATCGAATATTATACATATAATAATAGTAGATGGTTAGGACAACAAATACGCACTAAAAAGTTACTTGACATAATGAAATAGGTACTAACGAGTTCGGTGAGGGTGATTAGGGGGTACCGTACGGTCTCCTGGGCCGCAGCGACTGCCCTTGCTGGCAATCCGCCTTGTGACCTCGTGGCGTTGGTTCGCGCCAAGGTGTTCTCCTACGTCTCGGGTAGGAGGGCTCTCGGCGAGAACCTTTCGTCGGAGGAGATCCGAGCCGTTCGCCGGCAGGGCGAGGAGTGCCTTATACGGGAGTGGGGGGAGGACCTGGCGGAGCAGCCGTACTGAGGGGGAAACGCAAACCCCTCACTTACCGTGTGACGCAGGTTTTTACCGGGCACGGGTGCTTCGGTGACTACTTGTGTCGAACGGCCAGGAGAGAGCCGGGAGTAGGCTGTGGACTCGGCCCAGCACACCCTCGCGGTGTGCCCGAGATGGGCTGCGCAGCACCAAGACCTTGTGTCGGTTCTCGGTGGAGTGGACTTGTCGCTTTTGAGTATCGCGGAGAAGATGCTCGAGAGTGACAGGTCCTGGCTGGCGGTCTCCTCCTTCTGTGAGACGGTCATGTGCACGAAGGAGGCATCTGAGCGGGAAAGGGAGGATGCGGCTGATGCACCCTTCCTTCGCAAACGACGGACGGGGGTGCGACGGAGGCAATTCCAATGCCTTTAATAGCACCCCTGCTCTCCGGGCTGGGGTCGGGCTGGTAACCCAGCTCCTGTGAAAGCTCGGCGTCATCGGGGCGATCCTAATTGCCGGGATCGCCGCCTTTCTCCGAGGGAGTAAGCCCGGTCATGGCCAGGACCGGCCAGTCGCTGGTGTGCCCTGTTGCTGACAGATCCGGGGTACACCGACATAGCGGCCGATGGCTTTCGCAGTGGTTTTAGAGAGTAGGGGCTTGTCCTGGCCGAGTCTCACACATCCCTCCCGGTCCCACCAAGGCCGGTTGGACGGCTCGCAAAAAGAGTTTCCCTGCGACATCAAAAAAAAAGGTATTAACGAGTTGATCGTCACTATTGTCAATATTTCTTGGGATATTCTGGTAAACTACGTTGTGGAATCTTAATGAATCTTTATCAATATCAGAACTATTCCAAAAGTCGACTTACAAATTATAAATCTCTTTCTCTTTCTTATCGTCGGAAACTGTTTCAACTTTGTTTTTTACATATAATTACTTCAGTTCACATAGATTCCATCAGGCTACTAAATGTGATAACTATAAAAGTTCCAAGGAGTGGAACTCGGATCGGATCGGATGCATTAATACAGTAATATTTCTAAAAATAATTTATTAGTATCTCTTCCGTTAAAAAAGATTAATCTTTACAATAGTAAACACTCAATTTTACAAAGATATATTTTTCCAGATTTTCATTGCTGACAAAGAAAAATTAAATCAGTTTTTTACAATGAACCCGTATTAAAAAAGCCATTTGCTCTTTAATTATAACTTATAGATATAATTGTAAAATAAATTTTATAAGTTAGTAATGTGTATCATTAGTTCATTACGCACGTTTTGTGAATTAAGAATTTTCTTTTGTTTTTAGTAACAACTTTTTAACTCAAGGAAAAATTGTGGCTAAATTATTATAATTATTTTAACTAAATTTTCATGTGCCATAAGTAAAATATTTATAATGTATTCTTACAATGTTTCAATATGTGCTAGTTTCTGAAAACAATTTATAGTTATAAAGTTTCCGATCGCTTGGTGAAAAATTTTCGTGTCAAGCTGTTGATCAGGAATTTAATTACTAGGATCGTAGTTAATTACCAAAGAAAATATGATTTTGCAATTAATGAGAAACAGTGTTTTAGACTTACTTATGACTTTGAGTGACACTCTTGAGTATTAAAATATACAGAATATAATATTAGATATCATAATATCATTAAGAAACGCAATGTCTCACTAAACATTTATTTAAATTAATGATTGCATAAATTAAATTAATTTATAGACGAATAGTTATTAATGTTAAAAAGTGATAAATGAAAGGTGCTTTAAATTATACAATAGTGGTTACTATAATTACATAAAGATTTACATATTTATGGTTGTTAATAAAGTACTGTATATATTAATTTAATTTATTTAAGTTTCATATTGTTAAAATATACAAAAATAATTTTGTTTTAAGACGCCTCATATAATTAAACTTAGTTGAACTACGAGGTATAAAACAAAAATCATTAAAAGAAAACGATATATATTTTGGGAATACCATTAAATAGCTACAGAGTTTCCGTAAATTTAAGTTATCTTTTAAAAGACTAAGTTAACGTAATACTTTCAGGAGCACGAAAAAATAAATATCAAATAAACTAATATCGTGTATATGATAGAAGTTTTAAATGATACAAACTTTGATATATAATCCCCAAAAAGTACGATTTATTGAAGCGGATAACATAGTCCCTATACTATTTAATGCTTTTGTGAAATCGATATAAACCACATCATCTTGAGCTTATGAATCCGTATAAATATGTATATAAATTATAAGCAAAAATAAATAAAAAAATGATAAATTAGATAGTGTGGACCAATTGGCCATAAAACTATTGACTATTCCGAGTAACTTGCGCTGGGTATATAACCCACTACATTTTCCAAAAAATAACTACTGTATAAAATTAAAGGATATATTTCTTTTGAATTACTCTGGTCGTCGATATGTTGATAGAAACTTATTTAAAAACGCTTTTAAATTGCTTCTCAACTTATAACCTCCAACTTGAAACATGCGGTCATAAGCATCGCTTATTTATACTGATTTATCAAAGGAGTTTTATATATTAAGCATTAATGAAGTGGGCGGTATAAGGTCAAATTAAAGTGCCAAGAATCAAGTTAGAGTTTTATTCCAAATAAGATTATGTGTTTTTGGAAGGACTGCAAAAGTGATTGAAACCAAAATCTAACAGATTGAATGAAAGTTAATTAATTATATTAGTAACATATTGCATTCTCCAATAAATATGACATATTTTTAATTGACCAACAAAATGGAATTTCTGGAGGAAAACTGGCCAATGAAAAAAGCAAGTCACCTACAGCTTGTTGCAACAATATGAGGATACGAATTGCACATCTTTGAAATCCAATCACGGACAACTTTAATATTAATAACACACGAACGTCACTAAGTTTACTTTGACTTGGAAGTGTGATACAGAGATGCATTTTCTTTAGGTAAAACAAATGAGCCGAAAACTAAAAAGAATCAGGGTAATAAAATTTTTACAAGTACGTATGTATTTTATACTATTTATAAATGTCTTTTTTGTTTTATACAAAGATATAGAGAAGTAAACTTATAAGTGTTATAGCATGGCATATGTTTGCACTACCTCATTTACTCATTATTACGCTGTTAAAAGAAATAG
This sequence comes from Danaus melanippus, assembly GCA_010014825.2. Lineage (NCBI taxonomy): Eukaryota > Metazoa > Arthropoda > Insecta > Lepidoptera > Nymphalidae > Danaus > Danaus melanippus. Next base: position 63,490 of record JAAAKD020000121.1, read on the forward strand.
CTCTTAGCATCTTCATCTATACTTTAATATAAAATTGATTTTAGTGCTACGGAAGTCTATTAGTTTATTAGAGAGCAAAAAATGCACTAATAGAACTATTTATTTTAGTATTTTAACTCCATTAAAATTGTTTGTTTAAAAAGTTTGGTATCCATATTGTTTTATAAGACATGAACCATGGAATAAATCTTACATACCTATATTGAAAGAAATAAAAATATTTTAAATTGTTTAAGATACTTCTAAAATATTAGTGCTACCTGTT
>JAAAKD020000121.1:146353-158470 GCA_010014825.2 Danaus melanippus
CCCTGATAATTTGTCTCGTTCTCATCGCAAAATATTAGAATATGTAATCGCCCATAGCTATAATACTACTTGCGCCATTTAAAAAAGCACTCATGTAGGTGCATAACATGTCTATCTTATAATAAGTAATTGTTTCTACCTAACTAGCATAAAGTGAAAGTACGTTGTGAAATTTTTGTAATTGGAGAAAACATTCACTTGCTAACGTGTAATACCGCCATGATCATTCAAATCCTAGCATAAACTGTGGTTTAAACAAATGAAACTTTCATCCAACTTAATAAAGCAAATTACTGTACACATTTCCATGAGTAGACCTTTTGTATTAACTAGTATTTCTTTATTTTGTGTCCACGAGCGCGCGACGACACGAAGGCGACGTGTCGGCAGAACTCAAAAGCGCTGCCGCCCCTCCGCCCCGCGTTCTTTACTCGGCCGGTGTCTTTATAATTCAATATGCCGACATTATAAAAGTCGCCGCTCGACACGTGTTTATTGCGACGTTGCCAGTTTGGGCGCTACTATTTTGATTATGCACAGGAGGTTTCGAATTTATTGTGAATTAATTATTTTTTTAATTCAGATTTTTTTATGCTTATTTTTCTATACTGATATATTTATTTTAATCTATTAGTGATATATATTAACGTGTTCAAGGGAACGCCATCTGTTACATAGCATACTGTATATGAAAATCTTCACATGAAAAAAAAGAGTCGGTTTTGTGTGAGAAGGTACTAGGGCTATAAAATCAAATATTAAGCCTTACTCTATACTTAAATCGCCTTCGGATTTCACTATAATGATAGATACGTAAAAGAAACAATACAAAATCCCAAATGATATTTGTGCGTCGGCCTCCAGACCAGACATATTTTTGTATTCGAGAATTTTAAAGCGCGTTCTGATGATAGAGCTTACGGTTCCTTGGGAAACCAACATTCCCAAAGACCATACCATCAAGGTCAATAAATATTACGAGCTCTTTAACGAACTCACTCAAAATAGGTTCGTCGTAGATTTATACGCACGAGAAGTGTGAGCGAGGGGTATAACGGCTAAATTTCCCTACAACCTCTTAAAAGACTTCGGCCTGTCCAGAACTAATATCAATTCATTCTGAGAGCGTACTTCGAAGGCAGCCCTAGTAAGTTCTTTTCAGATTTGGTTAGGTAGAGAGAGGAGTTTAGACAGCGGAGGAAAGCGTTTAATACTCGTTAGATAGGGGCCTCTTAAACCTACACCTGGGTCGCAAGTCCCAGGCTCTTTTGAAGCTCCTCTCTCTGCAACGCGATGAATTCGATATCCGTACGGTGAATCCAATGAATGCTAAGATGTTTCGTGTGGGTATAGAGACTTTATTCAGCGGTACAAACACAGAAAAGATTACGTACGTGTGTGAAAAGGTTCGCAACTTTTGGATCTTTGTGGTGAAAATTCAATACGTCTAAAAGTGTTCTGTTGCTCCATGATAAAGTCACTGTTCATACTCCTGGTGTTTTGAGAGAAGCAGTTCCTCAAATTGAAAGCGGGACTTAAAGAGGATAAAAAAATTTAAGCGATAAAGTAGTACAAGCGGCCGTATTCCAACATTTTGGATATAAAATTATGTTTATTTTTTATAAAGGATTAAAAATGTAGATTCACAGATATCAGAAGTTAATTATATTGTAAGGAAACTCGTTAGTTGGTGACATCATATGGCGTGATCAAAGTAGGCGTCACCATGGCGCCACTCGTCGCTAGCTGCTAACTAACAGATAATCATACTCACTATTCGGCGGGCTCTCGTAGTGTTTGGACGTTCTGTGATAATCAGTGTTGATCGTTATTAAGTCACGTAAGCCATTTTGTTGTTGTTAATTGTATTAACTCATTTAATTATTGAAGTTCGCAGTATTTGTCTAAGATAGATATTTTTGTTGATTTGGAAATTGTGATTAAATAGACTGATTTCACGTTGATTTGTTTTTTTTTTTAATAAAATTCTACTCTTGAAACTAAAATCAGAAGTGGGATAAAGGACTTATAAGCCCACATTAATATAATTTGTTGAAAAATCATAGTTTGTTGTCAATAAGAAAAACCGTTAACTTTTAAACTCTGTTTTGTTTGATACTTTGTGCATTTAATTGTTGTCTTTAACTGTGCTAATGGGGCACACGAGGACGCCTAGTCCACGGAGGCGCCTTTCTAGGGGTGGTTCGCGTATTCGTGATCGACATACTTTTCGTACGTCTCGCGACCGTAGTGATGATAGATCGAATCGTGATTCACGTGATAGGCTTCGAACATTGCGAAATGGCTTGCGTGCCCGAGATCGACATGATTCTCGCAATACTGAAGTGCATAGGGCGCAAATTACGTAGTAGGGATGGCTCTCGTAATACCCACCGTGTCAGATCACGGTCACAATCGGGTACTGTTACTCCTGGCGAGGAACGTCCTGTCCATAATATCGACACTTTGCCGACACTCGTTGCTTCTAAATCAGATAATATCGAGCCGCGGCAGCAGTCCTTAGAGTCTAGTAACCTTCGCTCAGAAGCGTCGACTTTCCCTAATGCCTTGATGCAAGCAATTACAACGATGCAGCCCTCGCGATCGCAACATTATTATGTATCAAATTTCGACCTATCAATTAATAACATTGAATTATGGTGCGAAGAGGTGGATCGTGCTAGGGAAGTTAACGGTTGGGCCGACCATGAATGTTTATCGCGTGTCGCGACATGTCTTAAGGGAGATGCTAAGGTTTGGTTAGGCGAATGGGTTTCGAATGACCGCACTTGGACTAACTTTAAGCGGGAATTCAAACCTCTTTGTCCTAGTAAATTAGATTTCGCCAACATATTGTTTGAAGCAATGAATGCAACTTCCGATAAATATTCAAGTTATGCTGAAAACGCTCGTCGTACCTTATTGCGTTTGAAAATAGTTCGGGGGTTAAGCGACGACTTAAGAATCCTTATTAGAATACGTGGTATAGATAACGCTCCGGTGCCCGTCGCTGCCGCTAACGCCTGCCTGGCCCCTGACACAATCGTCTCGTTTTTATCTATTTATAATAAGCCCTCGACAGGGAAACGGCACAGAGCAGTTAAACACAAAAAGTACGAGTCATCGATATGGTCATGTCAGTCGCGTCTGTAGACAACCCAAGTCTAATGCATCTAATAGTCAGCCGTCTCAAGCGGCATGCGATTCAACCGTCCATACGCAACCGTCACAGAGTAAAACGTGTACATTCAGTAAGAAACCGGGACACACCGAGGACAAATGTTTCACTAAAGCTAAGTCAGAGCAACGTAACCAACGCCACATCAATCTTTGCTAGTATCGATCTAGTATTCCACAAAATAACGATATCACTTCAGCAATAATAGATGGCCTTCCGGTAGATGTGCTTATCGATAGCGAGCCGTAGACGTGTCTCTCATTTCTTCCGATATTTTAAAGTTCTTTAAATGTCAACCTTTGCCAAGACATTGCGTACTGAAGGGTCTCAGCGATCGGGAAGTGATTGCGACATCTTACGTCACGCTCACCGTAGAGTTTAGTGACATCTCTAATGAAGTAGACTTGGTAGTAGTCCCAACGTCTTTAATGAATGCGCCTATTATAATCGGAACTGATGTTTTAAACCGCGACGGAATTACTTACATCTTAACCAAAGAGAGACAATATCTCACGCGCAATGACAAGGTTAATAAAGAAGTTAACGTGGTCGATAGAAGTGACACGCTTTAATTAAACACACCTCTTATGTCCATAAATAATGTGAATTGAAATGGAAAGTCTTATGTCTACTATTAAGACTACTACTGTTACTTCGAACAGGAGAAATGGAGAGAAGGCTTACCAGTGCCACTCCGGTCGTATATAAACCGTATAGACTCTCATACTCCGAAAAGCTTACAGTGCGAGAAATTGCTCAAGATTTGTTAGATAAGGGAGTTATAAGGCGGTCTAAATCTAAATATGCGAGTCCAATTATACTGGTGAGAAAGCGTGATGGTTCGGAGAGACTGTGTGTAGACTTTAGGGCACTTAATCGAATAACGGTGAAAGATCATTACCCGTTGCCATTAATTGACGATCATATTGATCGGTTAGGAAGCTTTAAGCTCTTTTGTTGTCTAGATATGGCTACTGGGTTTCACCAAAACCCTTTAAAAGAGGAATCTATACACCTGACAGGATTCGTAACACCTGAGGAACACTTTGAGTATGTTAAGATGCCTTTTGGCCTACCCAACTCCCCAGTAGTTTATCAGCGGATCATTAATAACACTGTTCGCGCACACATTAATGATGGAAATGTATTGGTTTATGTTGACGACGTCCTTCTACTAAGTAACTCTGGACAGGAGCGAATTGAATTGCTACGTAAGGTGCTTTGGACACTCACGAATGCGGGGTTTTCTATCAATCTGAGCAAATGCTCGTTTTTGGTTACCGAAGTTGAATATTTAGGTAGACTTATGAAGCAGGGTCAGGTTAGGCCGCGTTCACGTAAATAATAATAATATAATAATACGTAAATAATAATAATATAATAAATTTTAATAATTTAATAATAATAATAAATACATTGCTACCTGAAAACGTAAAGCAGGTGCGGCAACTTTTAGGCTTCGCACGTTATTTTAGGAAGTACATAAAGGACTATGCCACTAAAACTGCTCCTATTGCTGTCCTCACTCATAAAAACGTTAAATTTAACTGGTCCCCTGAATGTGTAACTATTCGTTTGAGCTTAATTAAGGAGTTAACTAGTGAACCGATCCTTATTATCTTTAACCCAGACCTTCCCACTGAAGTCCATACAAACGCGAGCAGTATTGGATATGGAACTGTCCTTTTACAAGTACATCCCGACTCAAAGAAACACGTAGTCGCATATTTTAGTCAGTCCACCCCGGGAGCGGAAAGCAAGTACCACTCCTAGGAACTGGAGACCCTCGCGGTCGTCAAAGCCCTCCAACACTTTCGCCATTATTTAGTTGGCTTAAAATTCGTGGTAGTCATCGACTGCAAGGCGCTCAAGTCTACTGAGCGAAAGAAAGATCTTTTGCCCCGAGTAGCAAGATGGTGGATCTACCTCCAAGATTTCAATTTATCCATCGAATATCGTAAAGGAGTAATGCTACCCCATGCAGACTACTTGAGTTGCAATCCCGTGCGTGTAAATCAAATCTCGAAACCCCGTAACTGGGCTCAGATTGCCCAATCAGCTGACCACGAAACCCAAGACCTAATTCAGCAACTTCATAATAGCAGACTGGATGCTGACCGCTACCATATCCAAAATGGAATCTTGTACTATAAGTACGTCCCTGTGGGTCAAGAAGCGAGGTTACTCTGCTACATACCTAAAGAGCACCGACTCAGCCTCTTAAGGGTGTTCAACGATGAACACGAACACATCAATGCAGAGAAAACATTCGACCTAATTCTCCGACATTTCTGGTTTCCTGGTCTCAGAAAGTTTGTATCCAAATATGTCTCTCATTGCCTAGTGTGTATTTTTCAAAAGCGAGTTCCCGGAGCTCCATTGCAAAACATCACCTCCTGGGAAAAACCTAATATTCCGTTTAATACAGGTCACGTTGACGCTTTGCCTCTGCCAATATCCGAAGGGTATAAATTCGTCCTCCTTATAGTAAACGCTTTTAGTAAGTTCACGCTTCTCTATAATATTCGCCGACAAGATTCTACGGAACTCAAACGCGTCATTACTCAGGCTATTTCCCTGTTTGGAGTACCTAAACTCATGATCACAGACAGAGGGCGTATGTTTGAGTCTAACGAGTTCGTGACCTGGATTAATGGACTCGGCTGCGACCTGCACTACATCACACCGGAGATGCACCAGGCAAATGGTCAAGCCGAAAGGAACATGCGGACAGTACTCAACATGCTACTCATGCAAGCCAACCATAAAAAACTACAGTGGTCGGAGACTCTGTGGAAACTACAACTGGTGCTGAATATCACTAGACAGAAGACAACCCAAACATCTCCTTTAAATCTCCTGACAGGCACGGAATCTATTACTCCAGTAGTTCGAGCACTAGTGCGTGATGTGGCCATCGAGAGATCAGCATCTAACCGAGAAGCCCTACGAGAAATCACCCAGATGTAGAGCTCGTGAACTCCTCCGTAACAACCGAGCCAAACAAGATGAACGAGTTAATCAAAGACGAAGCACACCACGCCAATTCAATGTAGATGATCTTGTCTTCGTCATTAAATACTCTCAGTCGGCAGGTAAACTTGACTCCGGCATGCGTGGCCCCTGCAAGGTGGTAGAGGTTCTACCTAGTGGACGCTATACGCAACGTTTGCTCAACGGAAGTTATGGAAAAATGACACAGACTGCTGCGCAGTATGTGTTGCCGTGGCGGGGTGAGTGGAACCCCGAAACGTGTGCCGCATTTTTTGAGAGTAAGTAAAACTTATAATGTTATTGTAGTCGTTGTGGCGAGCCCATGGGGCAAATCTCACATGTATGATTACTTTCTTTATGCCTCACTTGTTTGATTTAATCTGAAAGCTGAGAGGGACTATGATCCACATGTTGGGATGCCTCGGCACGTTCGAATACGGTCAGCGTGCCGGGAAGCTTCACACGTTCGAATACGGTCTGCGTGTGAATTGCACTCGTATGTTTGAATATGGTCTTCATACGAGTGGGTCTGTTTAGCAGACCATGTTACAGAATGCCTCACTTGTTTGATTTAATCTCCAAGCTGAGATGCCTCAACATGTGGGACTATGGTCCACATGTTGGGATACCTCAGCACGTTCGAATACGGTCAGCTTGCCGGGAAGCTTCACACGTTCGAATACGGTCTGCATGTGGAATGCACTCATATGTTAGAATACGGTCTTCATACGAGTGGGTCTATTTAGCAGACCATGATACATAATCCGCTGGTGAACAAATGAGGAAGTCGACTGGCGAGATCGAAGCATCCAGCAAACCATTTAAAAAATAATAAAAACATGTTTTGTTTTATTGAGAACGGTTTATGAGTGTTACATGAGTGAGAATTGTGAGGAAGAATGGTGAATGAATTGACTGAACGGAGACAGACTGCGTGATCGGCAAGGTTGAATGTTTCCATTTTGTTTCTCTGACTGCTTACTAATGAATGTTTTATTTTAGGCGAAACTAATGTTGACAAATCAATGACGACGAGGAAACTACGCACACGGACATAGCTAATCCTACAGCTGCTCTATACATGCCCTTACTGGACGGTGTGGTTGAAACCAACACACCAACCTCTCCTGGGGCGGGTCCTAGTGGAGTTTCTCAATAAATATGTGCCGAGAACGACTCAACGTCAGGAGAGGTCGTGTAAGGAATCTCGTTAGTTGGTGACATTATATGGCGTGATCAAAGTAGGCGTCACCATGGCGCCACTCGTCGCTAGCTGCTAACTAACAGAGAATCATGCTCACTATTCGGCGGGCTCTCGTAGTGTTCGGACGTTCTGTGATAATCAGTGTTGGTCGTTATTAAGTCACGTAAGCCATTTTGTTGTTGTTAATTGTGTTAACCCATTTAATTATTGAAGTTCGCGGTATTTGTCTAAGATAGATTTTTTTGTTGATTTGGAAGTTGTGATTAAATAGACTGATTTCACGTTGATTTGTTTTTTTTATAAAATTCCACTCTTGAAACTAAAAATATATATCGGATTTATTACAAATACGTTGTTTTTAAAGAGAGAGACGCCAGCCTCGCTGACGTCACTATTGTCACTTCTTTCACGGAGGTTCCATGATATTTTAAAATGAATTTTCAATTCTTCTAAATATCCTTGTATTTCTCGAAGGTTCTTCATAATCACATTTTTCAATGGTACGCACTCTCTCTCTGCTCTCATGCGTCCAGACGTCATATTTATAGTCAAATTCAAACTTAGTTCTTTTCTCCTTTTAAACAGCCTCTCATTTCATTTTACTTTTAACAATAATTATGAATACCAATAAGTTTTAATAATAATTGATGACAGTCTCAATATATTTTCATGTTGCATCCGTCATTAAAGCTGATAGCGCCGATACGGCCATTCTCGCAGGCGGTGCGTGCTCTGCACCTGCCTGATGCTGTGTCCTCTCTTGGTTGGTTTTCGTTAAGTTCTTGTAGAGTACATAGATGGTGCAGGATCAAGAATTGATGCTTCATCACCCGAAGTCATGCCGATACGGTCATACTGATGCGTGATCCGTGTTGTTTTCTGTGACAACAAAGAGATACTTATGTAGTCTAGGTACTTCCACAGTAAACCTAGATAGATTTATATTGTTATAGTTATGCATATCAAATTTGTTATGGTCGTATGGGTGACATTGTTTACTACGACACATCGTCAGATGGTCACAGTATCACTTCCAATTATCTAAGCTACTATGGCTTTGGGGCATCACACGAACATTCATAACATATTTGTCATAGGACGTCTCCACCCGCCTGCAAAAATTTTTAAATTTATTTGTCGTAAGACGTCTCCACCCGTCTACAACAATTCTGTTTTGTTAATTTTTAATTTTTTTTTGTTATGGTTCGGATCCGCACGCCAAATGCACCTTTTATGGTAATACATGTCAAAAAAAAAAATTGTTTGAAAATCACACTTCTAGCTACGAAAGATGTAATGCGTTTGAATTAAAGTAAATTGAACAAAATGAAATAAGCTCACCGGATGACTAATAGGTAGTCGAACAGTCCACCTTGCTGCTCGTTTAGTAATTCTCTCTCGTCCTTCAGATCCTATGGGGCTTCTCCTAGCTGGTGACGAGACACTTTTCGAAGTCTTCCACGGCTTCAAATCACGATATTTTTTTATATGAAATCTCCGTCCTGGATTTTTTTAAATTGTAGCTCGACCTCTCTAAAACCCAACTTAATATCTTCTCTCTGCCTCGACCATCCTGTTTTAAATGTGTTGGTAAATTGCTTCGATATCCACGGCTGATTGTCAAATTGTAATCTAAACTGTTAAAGCCGTATGTGCATAACATCAGCAAGGATACTAAATTTGTCATATGTACGCTTATACCTGTTTCACATAAAATTATTTATTGTAATAATAGAGCCCGGTGTTAATGCTCGCAAATAGTCTACGATTCGTTTTCTACTCCCGGAGATTTTATTTGCAATAGATTCTTGTATAACGCACTACTGCAATCATTCATTTTATTTAAATTACATTTACCAGTTGATATTGAATTAAAATTCGGCGTGATTTCCTTTTCCCGCGGAAAACACGATACAAACGTATGACCGCGATTAGCACAAAAGAAACAAAACTTAGCAGTACTCGCATTAGGTGGATTTGATCAGGCATTCGGAGTCAATTATGTTTTCGTTTGAATTACATTATTATTTTATAGCGGCACTGATGTGTGTAAATCAGACATGTAGCAAATATACCGGTGAAGAGTGTGTCTATAGTCGATTATAAACTGATTGTAAAACTTAACCGTGGCGCCGGCTGTTTGATATTAAAAACATCTAAGTTCTTATAGATTGTGTGACTTCAAATTTACTCATTGCTTCCCAAGGCCTCTCTACTTCATCTCATGGTATTCTTCAGGATACAGCAACGACCTGCGGTTAGCTCAAGGGTAACACGTGATTAGCTCAGAGGTACGCTCTCCACATCTGTGGTGTATACTTGTCTTTTCACGGCTCCACAAGGCTTCGCTACCGAATCTCATGGTTCTCTTCCGGATACATCAAGGACCCGTGGTTAGCTCAAGAGTAACACGTGATTAGCTCAGAGGTAACGCTCTCCAGATCTGTGGTGTATACTTGTCTCCTCACGGCTCCACAAGGCTTCCACACAGAATCTCATGGTTCTCTTGAGAATACACCATGGACACGAGATTAGGTCAAGGGTTATAACAAATATTATATGTGTTTGTATGCGCGCATGTTTTTAGTGCCTCTTATGTAGATGTTGTAACCAATTGTCTGCACACATTTGAGATCGCTCCTTTTAAAGATTTAATTTTCATTTGAGTACCATAGTTCCTGATTTAGTACGTATTTACAGTCGTGAAGATGTGTTGAAACTATTCCCGAACACTCACAATACCACCGGGGTCAAAAGATGATAAAAATTAAGATAATCTTCTCAGTAATTTTAGTCTTATTTTTTAGTAGCAAACGTTCGGTCAAGCTCTGCATTATTGACACCATTTGCACGAAAGACTGAGGAACGTTTTTCATTACGCAAGTTCTCCACATGATTATTTTCTTCGGTTGGATCAGGATTTATAAATACACTAAGACCGGCAGTAACTAATCATGAGAGCGATCCCACTTCTGATATCGGATTTATTACAAATTCGTTGTTTTTAAAGAGTGAGACGCCAGCCTCGCTGACACTTGTCACTTCTTTCACTAAGGTTCCATGATATTTTAAAATGACACTTCAATTCTTCTAAATATCCTTGTATTTCTCGAAGGTTCTTCATAATCCCATTTTTCAATGGTACGCACTCTGTCTCTGCTCTCATGCGTCCAGACGTCATATTTATAGTCAAATTCAAACTTAGTTCTTTTCTCCTTTTAAACAGCCTCTCATTTCATTTTACTTTTCACAATAATTATGAATATCAATAAGTTTTAATAATAATTGAAGACAGTCTCAATATATTTTCATGTTGCATCCGTCATTTAAGCTGATAGCGCCGATATATACTATTTATGGTGATAAACTTGAAAAATAAAATTGGCTTCGTTTAATTTTCTTGACTAGGTCATAGTTAGGTCAATTTTTTATTGGACCGCTTATATTTTTATAACTGGCACATTATTTAAGTATTTTTAAGAATAAAATAAACTTAAATTGTGAAAAAGATACTACAATATCATTGTTTTAATTATCTTTATTAACTAAGCCGCTCTCAAGTTTATTTCATACAAATAACTTCTTCAACTCCGAAATGTGTTCGTTCTGTGTTTGCTGTGAGTAACCTTTACCCAGATTAAACTTGTATTTAATGTTACTGACAGCAAAGTATTAACTGACTCAGTATAATATATGTATATAGCCATCAAAATTAGAGCGTAACGTTTTTTTACATGTTTTTCACCAAAACTAGTTTGGTCCCTGAATAAACCTAAACGATCAATTCCATCCGAAGTGTGACCGATTTCATTCGTTAGTTGATATTTTTTCCTAGTATATATTTTTTAATAAAATGTTTTTCATCTAATTCTTTTATTTTTGTAATAAATAAATACAATATACATATGCTTCCCGATACATGAGTAACTAGGTTTTTTTGAGAGACATCTTCAACTTGCTCTCGAATGTTCATTATGTTTTTTAGTTTACAAAGAATTAAAGTTTCGAAAACATCGTAGAGATGAAAACGTGTTCTTCTTAATAAAGTTTTTATTGAAGGTACTAAAATTTAATGAAGATTTTTTCAAATATATAAATAATGATGTAAGTGTAAAGTAAAAGTTTTAAAATATTTTTATCCGTGTAGATTCAAAATAAATATGTTTTTTAAGGTTTTAATTCAATTGCGATTTTCGAGTTAGTAGATTTTGGACTTTCTTAACAAATCTTTTTATGTGACACTAATGTGTGTAGTGTAAATCTTGAGTACGCACGCTGCCATGTTGGAAATATGGTAACGATAATTATGGATTGTCATTCAACCCCAACGTTTTTTTACAATCTTATCTCAATTAATTGGATATCTTCTGTAGAATTTGGGTTAAAGCATTAACTTTTACCATTTTGATACAGAAATCATACTGAAATCACTGGATGTTTTGAGGTTTTTTCGAAGGCCCTTTAATTAGGTATGTATGTATTATATAAGAGGACATTAAAAATAAATTGTCCGCAGTCTTGGATATGCCACAATGTTGAAAATATATGTATATTTCTTTTATGTTGGGGTGGAATCTTGAAGCATATAATAAGTTGGGGAAAAAGTTTCTTCGCATTCAAAACATTTTTTAATATAGTTTATTTAAATTTAACTAAAGTATGTATGTGAGAAGAGGCCTGGCTCAGCAGTGGGCTCTGATAGGCTTAAAAAAAAAATGTATGTACCGTTTTGTTCGATAAC
>JAAAKD020000121.1:373577-386674 GCA_010014825.2 Danaus melanippus
CAGAGCGGTACGCCAGAAAATTAAGAAATCGATGGCGGTAGATGATAAAATAACAAGACCAACTGACAGACATTCACATCTCGTCTGCCCGTGATCACGATTGCTGAAAAGTATCCGAAACGTCGGGAATATGTAGTTTTTAACAAAAAATAAAGTCGCGTAGTATAATCCGAAAATATTAGTTTCATTGAAACATAAATATAAGAACCTAATTGAAAAAAAATTTCTACACAACAAAAATCTTATGCGTATATGAGTGTAATTCCTTGAGGTTGAGAAGCAAACAGATATCTGTGTTTATACGTATATGGTATTCATGAAGAAGAAATAACAGCATAATGGTTTAACACACATATTAGGATTATAAATAACAGAAAGATAACAAAAACTTCTTTAGACTCTTACACTGAAATATATCTTTATAGTTACTGCAAATTACTAAAAAAAAAGCAATTTTTTTCACCAATAAATGTAAAATAAATATTGTTTTTCTACTTAAACGAAATAATACGAGGTCAAGATGCTCTGAATTTATTTTCATTTAAATAGTATATTTTCCTGTTACTCTCATTCCATTTAGAAGAAATTTTTATTTATATATATTTTTCCTCATCCACAATCTATATCAAAATAATTAAAACAAAATACCCTTTATGTTCTTAATAACAACACATGATAGAAAAGACACAAAATAGTATGTCTATGATGATCCAAAACTTAAAATTAGATTTTAATTTTGGCTGGCTAGCCGCCAAGCAATCGAAGTAGAAGACCGAGTTTCTGAAACTACATGTGAATATTAAATGCTCCATTGAACGGATTACTCATTGCTAAGTGGTCGACTTCATTTTTTTAATTGGAAAAAATATTTTGGGACTAAATTTTTGTACATATTTAAAATATGACCGTCATTATTTTATCGCATAATTAATAATTGTGATTTCCTTGCATCGATTAAAAAATAAAAGTCTTCTAATGTTTCTTTTTTAGCGAATAAAGGAAGCTGGCTAAAATATTTTATTATTATTTAAAGGTATCATAGTCCTTCCCTATTTTAGTAATATTTTTAGTAAATGCAACATAACTTAAAATAAGATAAATACAGTACCTAAGAACTTAGTTTTACTGTCGAAGTTAAACACTTTTAAATCTTACTGTATTTTAAATATTATAAGAGAAGAATTAAGAAAAATGTTAAAGACATTTCGGGAGTTTTTTACTTTATAGTCAGTTCACTTCAAACATACTTCATTAAAAAAACTTTTTAAAACACTTTTTGATATTCTTACTAATTACTCAAACTGATATAGCAATATAGTAATGAAAATTAAATTAAACAGTGTGATTTCTATTATAAATATTAAATCTATCCCACATATCTCATTGAAGCCCATCAAGAAGGTATCATTTAATTATTTGTTTTGACTCTTTTCTTAAAAACACCAACTACCTGATTCACATTAAACAATCTTTTGAAATACCCAAGAAAGTTTGTATTTTGTTTCAATTGTGCTTAATTACTTGTCAAATAGAAAAATGAAATGGAACAAATGAAATTAAAATAATTTCATAATTCAAGAATATAACACATTTTAATGAAAAATTTGATGTTATGAAACTATTCGAATAATTAATTTAACCACACATTGCTAGCAATAATTTTTACTCCACCCCATCAAACTTTTAATAGTAATCCGATGTAGAAAAGCAGGAATAGTAATTTAAAAGCTTATTTGGGGGAAAAATAACAAATATTTATTTTTTACAGAAACTGGATATCGCTGAAATTATCGCTAGATAGCGTTAGAAAGACAAATTTGCTTTTGGATGCTTGCGTTAAGTTTAAAAAAATTTCCAGTTATAGACTAAAGTGGACTTTTGAAACTCTCATGGCCTCTCTTTTCAACTCTACGTGATCTCGCCTGACTTGAAAACTGGATTACTATAACTCACAGGCGTGTTTAGTTATACAGATGAAACCTCAGGAGTGTTTTATCTGTGTAACTAAACACACCTAGTGACAACAGGACGTTAATATTTAGCAAAATTTGTTTCAAAAATAGGATAAACTCCTAAGGGATCCTTGCGTTTACGGCTATTGACTTAGACGTGAATCCTTTATCAACTGATTATAGAGTGTACTCGTTCATAATATCATAAATTCATGCAATCAATCTGAAAACAGAACGTAACTAGAAAATTTACCATTAAACCTAATGAGTCTATTGTAAATTTTCGAGCCGTGATATGAAATTACTTGACCGTTGTTTTCTCCAACTTTTGTCACAAATACTTAGTTTGCTTAAACAGATATCCATACAAAGCCCGTATTGTCATGTCATTATTAATTATTGAAAGAAAAATTATCTGTTAGATGTAAAATAATGTATCCGTTCAACATATACATGTTCCCTTACACACAATAGAGTTAATTAAAATTTTAAGATAATTAGCTAGGTCTGGTGAGTCAGGTTTTACAACTTGATCACGACCAGCAAATTTTTTCATGGATTTTTTTTCTTTAATGATCTCGCTGATTCTTTTGGTATATATCTGGAATCACTAGCGGGAATCTGCATTTTTTCAAAACATATCGATTGACTTGGATTATCAGTGGATAGTGATATATGCACCCAATTTTATTACCTCTATTTCCAATGACTGATATATGTTTTTTCATCCATATACGAATACCTTTTTCGCTTGTCCAATGTTAGTTTAGCTACAGACACTGCTAAGTATGTATACACCCTTTAATTGTAGAACAACAATGCTTATAAGACCGACTTTTTATGTGATTTACATGCAAACACCTTTCTAAAGATTTTGCCTATTCTGTCAGTATCTTCTCTTATATGTGGCATAATGCATAGCAATTTATCGTTCTTGCGAAACTGTCAAAGCATAGGCACATTGTTAACAACAAGGTTGGGACCTCTAAAATAAATACTAGCTAGCTTGCAAGGATGGTGATGTCATTTCATATAATTTTCCAATGGCTAGTAAAATTAGCTGGAGGGGACTGGATGCGGAAGGCGGAGGACCGGGTATTGTGGCGCGAATTGGGAGAGGCCTATGTCCAGCAGTGGACCAAGATTGGCTAATTGATTGATAGTAAAATTAGTAGCAACGAAATTTATTTTTTATATATGTATGTGTGGATTTCCTTTAACAACTATGTCACAAATATGTATATGTATAAATAAATACCAACTAACTATTTGCTTCTAATTCTATAGAAACATAAATATTAGTATTAGACAAACGTGTTAAAATAATTAAGAAAGACAAATGTTTTATTTTTAGGTAACACTGTGAAGCTGTTACATATCTACCATTTCTATATCAAAAATTTGTTTGGAGCTGAACAAAAGGCATGCGTCTACAAGTTCCTCATGTGTTCTCCATGTTACCACGAGGGAAACCATTGGATCTATTGTTACTCTATCAACTTATATGTTCTATTTATACTTCCACTTTAGGTATCTTGATGTTTGGCTTAAGTTTTGTTTAAGTAACTCTACTTGCTTTTAATCATAAGCGGTCAATGCGAGGGATACGATTATATAATGACTACTAATTCCACCTTCCATACTGTTTATTTTTGACAATGAGCTTGACAAGTAGAGAAGCGATGCAATTAAGTAGGTTTGGCAAACGATGGATACTTGGTGTAGATTTTTATTATCCTAAAGGGGGACACCGAGCAGACGGTCTACATGTTGGAAGCAATGGGGTCACTCATAAACATCCGCAATAAAGTTTTGCGGATGTGTTGCCACTCTTGATTACGAAAAAGGGGAAGGAATGGGTGGGAAAAGGGAAAGGGCAACCGGCTCTTACACTTGTTGGGTGAAAAGCAGCCATTAAAGACTACTTCAAGCCGATCTTCTTCGAGAGGTTGGTACTTCCCCATTCAAGCTGGCCCATGTTCGAGCTGCAGTTACTTGACCACAGCTGAGCTTTACCAACTCAAGATGACAAAAATCAAGACCAATGTTTTAAAAAGTTTCATCTCATCTGCATGTACCTAAACATGGTAACTGTTTTGTTAGACAAAATATTTATTTTTAATTTTTTTAATAATTTTCCTAAACCTGAACCACAAAATTTAAGTATGACTTCAAACATTAAATTATTTTTTCATAATAATAATGAACTAAAACATGTAACTTAGTTTACAGTTAAGTTTGTTACAGATGAATCATAGAAAAAAAGTAAAAAATGTATTTTGGAGATTTAATCATTTTTTAGTTTCTCTCTGAACATTCAATTTGGCAACTTTTTTGACCAAGTGGTATGTTTTTAAAGCAAACTAAATGGACGTTGACTTTTACTCCATCTAGATGTCGATGAAAAAGAATTTAAACTTATTAAGCCAAAGATAAATAGTTTTTGTATAATGCGTTTACTAAACATTTACCACCCAAAAACTATTTTGTTCGCTCTTATCTGCCGTTCTACACTAGTGACAAAATTATATACAAGATAAATTGTTATAAAAGTTAACTAAATAGTGAATATTAATTATACTATGTTATATATATTTATTAAACTATCTATCTATAGTAGAGGACTTTGAATTTGACTACAAATTCCATTTCAAAATAAGTTAGGGACCTCAGAGGTTGGGGTAAAGCAATGGCAATAGTATATCGTTCTAAAAGATTTCCGGCGCTATTGGACCGTTCGGTACACATATTCGATCCCTGAATACATTATACCGATTCGACTCAATCCGCTTAGAAGTTAAGTTGTAATTTTTTTTCCTACAAAATCTAATAGTGTATATGATTACAATTTTTTTAAATATTAACAACCATATGTAAAAAAAATTAACTTTAATGTCAAAAAATTACCAAAAATTATGCTAAAATAAAATTAAGAAATTAAAAGTTACCTTTCAATCTAGTGTTACTTCATAAAGTATAGAATACATATATTAACTAAAATCTAATACACGAACTTATACTGTCAACAAATATTTCATTTAAAATTTATATATGTCCTGGTCGTATTATGCTTTGAATTCCTTACATACTGAGATGCTCTAAGGAATATTGCCTTTTTTGATATAATAATTCATCGCAACTTTATTAATGTAGTCCATCTAAAGTGAGAAACGCATCAGCATATTTCTTTCGACCTTTTGCGCCTGTGAAATATGGTTAGTCTCTATAACTTACCTATTTTTTAGATAAAATATCATAAAATCAATGTTACTTAACAATTTTCGTTTGTTAAGGATGGAGTGGATTTAAAATTTTACAATAGCTGGCATCTAAAGTTTCCAAGCTACATTGTTATTTTTTTATTAGATTCTCAAGAAGTCAATTTAGCTGCCTTTTCAGCACACAACTAATTTTCCGGATTCAGTTCCGGACATTATTGGAGTGAATCCAATTCAAGTATATAAATCATTTAGCGTCGTCTAAGTGGCCATTATAGAATACTAAGATTTCTATCAGTTCTTAATGAAAATCGGATTTTTAATTTTTTAAATTGTATCACAGTTTGATCGCCGACATAAGACATCTGACGAAAATATACTTTTCTTAATTATATCTTGATAAACAAATGTAATTTTTTAAAGTTATTTTCCCTTAAAAGATGGATAAAATAATTAGAAGTAAATGACAGCAAGTTTTGGGAAGGATATTTTAAGACAGATTCTCGTTACTACTCGTAGGTACAAGTGCCTAATGACTTAGTTTTCGAAGCAAGCTCTTTTGAAATTCGAGATGAAAAAAAGGATCTGAAATGGAGCCATAACAATAAATTTGTTCCTCTAACGACATGGAAAGCTTCCAAATAGACTGGATTTTGAATCGATCGTTCGAGTAATGCACAGTCATCTTCAGTCATCCCTTGCTGTTAAATTACAATTAAAAGGTATTCTAGAAACTACCAAGATGATAAACTTTTAAAAATTGGTTTCAAAAAGATTTTATTCTAAAAAAAGAGGTACTAAGACTAATTGTATTATTTAAAAACAAAGTTATCATGACTTTATGATAGTGATTCAAAAAAATATGTTGAATTTACTTCAAAAGTTGTCTCTGAACTTCCAAGACTGTAATATAATGAATCTTTCGTAATAAACTGCTTAAAATACCTATTCTAGAGTGAAAACCTTTGTGCTGGATTATTTTCTAAAGTAGTAATAGTCATTTTCTACTAATTCCCTTTACAATTAATGTATAACTTAGTAAGAAGTAAATATTTGTCATCTAACTTTAATTGCTACTTTTTAAACTGATTTAAATTTTACTTTTATTGAATAAATATTGTCACAAATTGCTAAGAGTAAATTTGAATTAAGATTAATTAAATTCTGTTTAAATTTATATGAATACTGACTCTTAAAGTTGGCAAAATTTTAAAATAATTTGGTCTAAATAACAACTTTATTAATTTAATACAATAATTTGAACACTAATATAATTTAATTAATAAAGTTGTTACTTTTGTCATTCATGTCCATTATTTATTAAATGTTCATGTTCATTTCATTTCTCAAGGGACGCTCCCTATATTTAAAGCAAGGGAATCCCCTAAAAATTATTACGTTAATGTAAATACCCCACGCAACCATAACGTCAGTAGTAAAATATACTCACTTTGGAAATACTGTTCTGCGTGAATGCTATCTATTATATGTGACATTTTCAAGTCCCTTTGTAAGATATAAATTAACTTGCAAAAAAATTTATATAATCATTAAAAATTATACTACGTCACCTATATTATGAAAAACTTAATGTTAGCCCTTAGTTTTTAAAAGTTTATGAAATGAGACCGATTACTTTTGTTATTAAAGCACATTGAACACTTTTATATAATATAGAACCAACGTCCACAAAATATAGAGATTACCGAATTTTGAGAAGTACATTTTTATATAGAAACATAAGTTTCCTGCTTAACTATTTTATAATTAAAATGTTGTATACTAAATATTTTTAATATATTAATATCTTTATTAATGTACCCTCGTTTCCTTAACAGGATTTAACTCGATACTATAGTAACATGGCGTGTGGAATGGAAGCCGACCCAACAACTTTGATTGTAATTGTTTTCGTACGAAATATGAGGGTCATGTGCAGTTTCTAAACTTTATTATTATAATTTACTATACCTCTATTTAGGACAAATTCGCTAAATAAAACGCCATTTGGTTCAAAATTTATTTTAAAAAATTTATAAAACCCCTCTTTTAATTACGTTATATAGTCGATATAAGTGCTGCCATCAATAATAATTAATATATGTATGATTAGACGCTTAGTTTTTTAATAAAAAAATAATAAAAACAATAAGCACTTTATGTTTTTTACTTACAATGATATGTTAACTTTAAGCCACTCTAAAAGGATGACATACTCGTATAATAATTATTATAGGGAATGAATCAAGAAATATCATTATTTACACAAACTCAGACAAATGAGAGATTACATTATTGTTAGAAGAATCATAATATTAATTAAATAATAGTGAAATTTCCAATGAAAAGAAAATAATATCTGCATGATTATAATACATTTATGAAAAAATTAAAATGAAACTGTTTACATATTATTTTACTGCAATAAAAATCTTATATGATTGTCATTGTTCAATATCAATTAATAATAATATCAATTCATACTATCAGGACCATAATTTAATTAATATAATTCCCAAATATATTGTTAATTTCATAGTAAATTAATTATTACATTTGTTCTGTACAATAAACGTGGCACCTATTCAAAAGTCAGTGCTCAAATACAATGAATATTGAATACGTAATATCAAAGCTTTTTAAGCTTTACAAATAAATTTAAAAGCAATAAGTCCTGGAGGTTTCTTCGCCTCCACATTGTCGTCACCCATAAAAATACTGATTGTTAGCATAACCTAAACTCTTTGGACTCATTACTAATTCTTGTTTTGGATCTTTGCTGTAACTAGTGTCACTAGATTGTGGCGGCACATAGTCTACGTTCCCATACATGCTCGTCCCTACACAAGGATACACAGTGGACAATGGCTTCATGGCTCTAAGTGTCGCTTTATTCGGTCCGTCCTTGTATAAAATCATATCCGGATGCGCTGGATCGTAGAATGTTCCAGAAAATTGACTAACATCAACGTCGACGTCCAAATCTGATACATTATCGCTAAATATGTTCGGCGTTTCTGTTGTGAACATATCTCCGTTTTTTGATCTGTTCGTCCGATCTCGTTTTTTATAATATCGTGCTAATATTAAAACAATTATCAATATAATAACTATTATTATACCAATACTAACGTAGATCAAGAATTTCGTGTTTGGAGTATAAAATGAATCTGGAAAAAAATGTATTAAAGAAATTATACCATATGGAGAATATTGCAATTAAATATGTATACATTTAAAATTGTTACAGTATAATAATTCGTATTTCGGGTAATAGTTGGATTGAGTTTGAATAATTTAATTTATAAATTAAGTCTGGCTTACCGCAAAACTGTGTGGTAGATGTAGGTAACATTTAACAAAATAGTAGCCATAGAAATGCTAATTAGTACTATTTTAGCAACAATGAAACCTTAGTTGTCAAAAAAATTTATGCAATTATTTATATTTAAAAACCATGATCATCATACCTTTGTCACTGTTTATATGAGAATTGAAGGTCAATTTTGTGTCGTCTATTTTATTTCGGATCGGGTTAATCATATCGACTTCCCCTGGAAAAACTGGATTGATAATTGGAACACCTCCATTCGGTTCTTTCCATTTCTCACCAGTATCTTAAAAATATTTACAGGATAGGTTATATTCATTGTAAAATATCAAATATCCTTATAAGAAATAAAATGAATGAAGGGAAGATATAAGAAAGATATCAGTATTAACACGACAGACTTGGATGAATAAGCACTTGTTCTATCAACCACAACTATAGGTGAAGTTAAATGAGTCGGTTTTTGTTTACGTATATTGAAAAAAAATACCTGATTCATCGAAGTAGCCTTCTGCGTTATTCGTATGTGTATTCATGACTCTATCGTTCTCCGTAGCACTTTCGTAGCGCTCTGTTAGGACTCCCAATGGAACTGCACGAAACGTTTATGTTTCATAATGAATTGAAAAAAATTCTACATTCAAATAGAAAGTACAACTTTTGAAACAAAATGAAACTATAAATTATTGTTGTTCACTAGTTACTAAAAAGACGTAATATTTTTTTTTATTGGATGGATGGATTATGTAACTAAACATTTCATATTAATCTGTAATCAAAGCAATGATATCAATTTATGATTAAGACAAAAAACTGTCTAATGTTACCTTCCTATTTCAAATATTATTACGTACTTTGAAGTATTTTATACTAAATTATTTGCATACTATAGCTGCCAATTATTTCGATTTTTAATTTAAAAAAATGGAAACCTGTGTGTTTTAGTCCACACGACTGATAAAATACATATTTCGCTCAGTCTATATGACTTACGCCAGCAAACTTGCAAACGAACTACTACTAAGATAAATATATGTATGTATATTTCATGCACTGGCTCTGAAAGAAAATGTACGCGCGCACTGCTCTCTTCCTTTTCCCCATACAGTAATATACGAACCGTAACACTCTCTATCGATCTTCACTAATTTATATCTCCCTCTCACTTTCGTTCACCTCGCCCGATCACACTTTTCGTAACGCTTTTTACACGCATTAACCAGCTTACTCCCAAGTCAAGCATGCGTTAAGAAGTTTAAGTTCAAAACTTATACAAACTATTCCAATTGCAAACCGACGTTTAAAACACGAAAAGTATTTGTGAAAACATCGAATGTACTAACATGTCAGTTACGGTATTGAAAAAGAATGAGTGGTTTAGCGAGAAACGCAATTTTGAGTATAATAGACAAAAAGGTATTTTTGGAAGCTAAAAAATTTTTAAATGACCAAATATTCATTCATTCGGTCAATACCTGTGAGACCCGGCATAAAGAGTTGTTTCAGTTTCAGAGTTTTCAATCCCACTAGTATGGCTTACAAAAACCAAATGGAAGCCTCAAACTTGAAATATCAAAAATTGTTTCCAGAATTTCGAATCAGAGTAGGTAATAAATACTGAAGCCGAAAATATTTTTCAAGAAGAATTTCTAAGAGATATATATCTCATAGAAATAATAATACTACTATCTCAATTTTACGTTGTCTATAAGTAATTAGTCGATTAGTCGATTCTTCTTCACATTGACTACATTTATTTGAATAAGGATTTTATTAACAATTATTAAAGGATTCTGCAATGATATGTTATTACCATCAGATATATACATTTACTATTGTATTTTATTTGGGAATGATATATATATATATATATATATTTCATTACCAATGAAGTTTTAAAATATAGTTTTGTGTAACAAAATTTCTGTTACTGTTGTGGATTTTTTTTTTATCAACTTACCACATGCATAAACGACTTTGAAATAACTCTTATAATCTGGGTTGCAATTCGATCCGAATGTCTTATTATTTGCTACCACCTGGCAATACCTCTTTCCATGGCAGATCTGCATAACAGTTTCAACAGCATGGGGAGCTGAGCAAACTGCGTGCGCTATAAAACGTAAAATGTCTTAACATTTAAGGAAAACAATATTAGATAGTCTTATATCTCAATGTAAAATTAAAATAATAATAGTCATAAAGATGGTTTTGAAAGATGTAGACTGTTTATAGACGGTAAAAAGACGATTTTCGCTTGTGAGAGAAACAAAAAAAATATTGAAACAGAAAAAGGAAATTTGTCATATATATATTTAAAATTAAAGTTTTTATGATCGTATAAGATTTACAAAGTCAATATATATCTTTTATTTTCAACATAAATAAACATGAGCAGCTCATGGTCATTAATATAATCTCGGGTAAAAGTAAATAAATTTCACTAAATAAGTGATTCATCTCAATTAAGTTAAGCCTTTGGGCAAGTTCCCAAATGTGTAATAAACGTAAAATTTTGCTTTATATAATAAAAATTCAAAGAGATCGAGACATTTAAACAAGTTAAAGGACCCATAAGTCTAGTAGCCTACCGGTATATGGTAAAGTAAATTTTTATTTGATACACAAAACGATCAATCGATATTGCAGTCTACTAGTGAACTATTTCATTTTTGAGTTTTATTCTGTGTCCACACTTTATATACATACATGTATGTACATCTGTAATACTATACAATTATTCATTCGCATTTAGCAGAAGCGGAATGAATAGAATAGATGACAAAATTATAATTTTAGTTTGAAATTCCTAAAGTCAAGAAGCGAATTTACTGTGTTAAAAAGCAGACCTCAGGGATGTGAACAATGAAACAAAAGGCCTTTATTACGGTCACACGGACCAACTTGTCTAGAATATAATTAACATGTTAGTTCTTAGTACCTCCTATTTGACCTGTTTTTACTTTATTTAGCATTCTCTTTACAAACGGTTTGAAAAGGTAGTTAAATGTTTGCAGTAAAAAGTGTTGACTGCAGCATAGGTGCTCCGCTGATATTTAATGAGATTAAGAAAACATATGAAAATGTGCTATATTACCAAAAGTCGTTTTATGCATTTAAATATTTCAAATGCAAAGTATTAAAAATATGTTTCTGTTGTAATATCATATAACACAAAAACCTATTTAACCGAAAGCAGGAAATTTTCACGTAATCAATTCAATCAGAATGAACAAAAATACAATGCTTATCACTCCAAATTTAAAGAAGATGAGGTAAAATTCAAAGATAATATTGATCGTTCAAAATATGGTTTACATCAAAAGCAACACTCTAATTGTATAATGTATAAGAAAATTCGTTTATAATTGTATCACGTTTCACATAATGTTGTATGAAAAGCTATTTGGTGCATATTATAAATAAGTAACGAATTTGCTACACGGCCTTTTATGACACAGTTTAATAATGTCTTGAAATCTAGTGAAATTGATTTAAATTTTGGATTTCATTATTTTTGATCCTCAAAGAGTTGTTTCGTTACTTAATGTAACATAAACAAAAGAAAGGTTTTGTATAAAGTGGTTTTCTTAATTATCTTACATTCATCTGAAACACCCTGTGGCTTTGGGCAAGTAACGGTTTCATACGCCAAACGACCGTATTGGGCATCGTATATCGCTACCCTTGATTGCTGGTTACAGCTCAGCTTGATCACATCATCCTCACAGCCAGTTCGACTTCGAAACTCATCTAAAAATAAAAAAATATAAAAAACACTTGCATTATATAAAAATTTATATATTATATAAAAACTTGCATTATATATTATAAAATTTGACACAATGTGTTAATTTTAACTGTCTTTTAAGTATTAATCACACATTAATAACATTAAGCCCTCATAACTACACACTATTACAATATGATTGTACTACAACAAATAAATCACTCTGGTTTGTGAAAGTAAACATTAAATGTATTAATTCCCCAATTATCTCCTAAAAGCCTTTCTAACGATAACGTTATAAATGTATGATTAAATATGCGAAGACATCAAAGAACCGTTTCAAGAGTTCATTTACTTTACATTATTATTCAAATTGATGTAAACAGCAAAAGAATATAGAAGTGTTCTTTTGTTATTACAAAATATTTTTTTTTTCATTACATCTGACATACATCAGTATATATATGACATACTTCAGTGAAGTAAATATAGAAAAAATGTAGTATTTATTGTTAAAATATTAAAAACAACAAATATGTGTATGTATATACGGAATGATAAATGACTGACGGGAATATGTTAACACCTAAAGGTTTTTAATCTAAATAAGATTAAAAAAAGGCTAAAGAATAAAAGAAAAAAATATGATATTACATAAAAAGTAAAAGCTTACTTTTCTGCGAGTCTCAGATATCAAATAAAATTTAAATTAACACGTTTTAATATTATATATAACACGATTAAATTTGACACTAAATAAAAAAAGATAAATATTATTTCTTTTTTCTATAACAACGACGTGCTAATAGAGTGTCCATAATACAACAAAATAAACAATTTAATAAAGAGACCATCAAGCATATTAA
>JAAAKD020000121.1:844722-859450 GCA_010014825.2 Danaus melanippus
TTAAATTTTTAAGCACTATTAGGATAATATCGGTTAGGTATATATAAGGAAACGTACCAGTGTAGGTAGATCTATCGATTTGATTATCGATTGTTTCATTTTTGGAAACAAATTTCAGTGCTTTTTATTACTTTAGATTTGATTAAGGGTTTGACACTTAGATTAACTTAAAGGGTGACGCCATTGACAGAACCTTGTTCTGTTCCTATAACTAAAAGTTTTAGTCTACTATTACATTATTAACAATTCAATGTGTTTATATTCATCTACATTATATATAAATATTCGTCAGAAACAATTCATTAACAGATACAAAAGTGTTCATAATATCTAAAACAGTGATAAAGTGCTTTAATATGATGAAATATGAACAATTACGGAAAGCAAGTGAACTATAAAAAGAAATTTGAACCAAGAAATATCAATTTGTGCCATAAGTAGATGTTGGCCCATATTCCTTGATTACCGTTAAGTTACACCTTGAGCAAGCGATCTAATTAATGGTCTAACCTTGTCCACGTGAGAACAGGCCTTTGCCCAGCAGTGGGCACCAATAAACTGATGGTGTAGATGAAGATGAACCTTGCTGTTTTTAAGTATTTACAATATATGTACATATACAGCAATTTGCATTGAATTTTGAAAATTTGAATTCCCATAAGTAACTGTATTTGAAGTGATAAATTATAATACAGAATATTTTTGCTTTCACGTCATTCGTACCTCAAACGTTAATTTATAATATACGATGATTGAGTGTCTAGAGTTGTCGGCTCGAAACAGATATCCTGTCAAGCCTTGTTAGACTGTGTGATCAAATATTCTATTATAATATCTGATACCGGGCCATAGTAGTACAGAAATAAAATTTATATATAGAGACAAACGAATAACTAGTACTGACTTTTTATTTATACAGTATATATTTATTATTATTCTTAACTACTTTTCCTCGATTGTAGTGATTCATTTGAAAACGAATATACATATGTATGTATAGATTTACTTTTTTGTTGTATTAGTAGAATATAAATAATGATTAGTTTGATTATAAGATTAAGATAGAAATTTAAAAAGATATTTCGAGTACTTGGTGAAGATACAACCTTTTTTTTTGATGTCGCAGCAAAACTCTTTTTACGAGCCGTCCAACCGGCCTTGGTGGGACCGGAAGGGATGTTTGAGACTCGGCCAGGGCAGGCCCCTACTCACTAAAACCACTGCGAAAACCATCGGCCGCTACGTTGGAGTACCCCGGATCTTTCAGCGACAGGGCACACCAGCGACTGGCCGGTCCTGGCAAAGACCGGACTTACTCCCTCGGAGAAAGGGGGCGATCCCGGCAATTAGGATCGCCCCGAAGATGCCGAGCTTTCACAGGAGCCGGGTTACCAGCCCGACCCCAGCTCGGAGAGCAGGGGTGCTATTGGAGGCGTTGGAATTGCCTCCGTCGCACCCCCGTCCGTTGTCTGCGGAGGGAGGGTGCATCAGCCGCAACCTCCCTTTCCCGCTCAGATGCCTCCTTCGTGGACATGACTGTCTCACAGAAGGAGGACAACGCCAGCCAGGACCTGTCACTCTCGAGCATCTTCTCCACGAATTTCGAAAGCTACAAGTCCACTCCGCCGAGAACCGCCACAAGATCTTGCAGCTGCGCAGCCCATCTCGGGCACACCTAGAGGGTGTGCTGGGCCGAGTCCACCGTAGCGCCGCACTCATGGCAGCCTACTCCCGGCTCTCTCTTGGCCGTCCGACACAAGTAGTCACCGAAGCACCCGTGCCCGGTGAAAACCTGCGTCAGACGGTAAGTGAGGGGTTTGCGTTTCCACCTCATCCAACGCTCTAGGACCGGGCGAAGCGCTGCCGTTGTACGTTTGCCGTGCGGCTGCTCCACCAGGACCTCTCCCCACTCCCGCATAAGGCACTCCTCTCCCTGCCGGTGAACCGCTCGGATCTCCTCTGACGAAGGGTGCTCGCCGAGAGCCCTCCTACCCGAGACGTAGGAGAACACCTCGGCGCGAACCGATTCCACGAGTTCCCAAGGCGGATCGCCAGGAAGGGCAGTCGCGTAGACCGTACGGTACCCCCTTATCACCCTCACCGCAGGAGCCCTTTGCGCCGAGCGCAGTAGGGCTTTGGTCCCGCGGCTCATTGGGCGATCAGCCCAAATGGGAGCACCGTACGTGGCTATACTCCGACAGACCCCAGAGTATAGCCGCCTGCAAACTGCGCTGGGTCCTCCGAGGTTCGGGAGGTATTTTCCCAGCGCACCTGCGGTCCTTATGACCTTCGGCTCCAGTTCCCAGTTCCCAGGGTGAGCCCCAAATATTTCATGGTGGGACTCACCCTGACCCTCCCTCCTCCTGTGAGGAGGGTGGCACCTGGCGGGGGTCCTTTCTTCCCAGTCCCGCGGAAGAGGAGGGCTTCGGTCTTGTCTTTTCTGACCCGAAGCCCTAACCTCTCTATGCGGCTGATCACGAGGTCACTTCCGACCTCGGCCAGCCGCGCCGCCTCCTTGTAGCTTCGTCCCCGGGATAAGACAAGGGTGTATCTGCATAGGTATCTGCATAGCAAATGACACCCATCCCGGGGAGGAGACAACTCCGCAGGACCCAGTCGTAGCGTAGCCGACATTCCACAGGACCGAACCTTGTGGCACACCGTTTCCGACTGTCCACCACTCTATGGACCCCCTCCGGCTCTCGACTGCCACCCTCCTCTGGGAGAGGTAGTCGCCTGTCAGCCTCCTCAGATACAGGGGCACTCTGAAGTGTTTGAGTGCCACCTGTATCGCGCTGTGTGGGAGGCCGTTAATTGCGTTTGCGATATCCAAAGACACCGCAACCACTACCTCTCCTCTGTGTTCCGCCTCTTCCGTCACCGCCCTCAGGCGCTTGAGGGCATCGACGATCGACCGGCGGGCTCGGAACCCGAACTGGGACTCTGAAAGTCCCGGGCCCGAGTGTGAAGATACAACCTAAGATATCTTTATATTACGTAATTAAAATTTACGAGTTACATATCTATATATATATGACGAAAATAATAACAAAAAAAATTAAATGGTAATATTATTTATGAATCTATTTAATAATCGTGTTCACTTTATTGTTTTACTAGTAATAAGTGTTAAAAGATAATATAAGTGCGTGTCGGTAAATAATTTGATAAAAAACCATTTAATGAAAATATTTTACGAATACAAATAGTAAAGGTATTTTTAACGTAAAGAGCTCTAATTGGACTATTTTCAGACAGGCTTTAGTTATATCAATTTGACTATAGACAGCGTATCTATGTGTGAAACATTTAACACGGGTGTAAAATGAGAAACCAGGTGTATTATAATCCAAAACGTATATTGTATGTAACAGAAAAAGGGTCTGGACTTATACTGAGCACTTACTACTTCAAAGATTGATCACCTAATATTCTTCAACGTCGTTTACTTACAAGCGAATCGACCCGAGAAAATATAAAAATATGATTATATAAAATTAATTTCGAGGGATAATGGGATGTGATGTTTTATAATAATACAATTTTGTTGTTACGCGAAAAAACCTTATTTTAAAAGTGAAAGGTTACGATTATTGTGATTCTTCCATTTTATTGAAAGGCTGAGATTAAAGAAAATTTTCAACAATAGTCGTTTGTTTGATAAAATATTTAACGTTTCACAGTTTCGTACGAGTTGAAAAATAATAGAGTGTAGAAATACGTTATACCGAATTCAAGTCTTATATTATTGAAAAGATAATAATATCTTATGATATACAAATAAAATAACACATAGGACATTTCTTGTATGAAGCAACTTTAGAATCCACGTCTACAAATAGTTAACCCATAAGCTGGTTCTAACTTTCTTAATTTTTAAATAATAAAGACACTATAGACAATCGTTTTACTGATATAGCCTGGTTATTTTTTATATTTCTGAATTATTCTTTAAGTGGACACGATGACTATGTATTGTGACAAGAAGAGAAAGAAGTTTTATTCTAATAAAAATAAGCAATTTCTCTTAAGTATCTCCCATTCAGCCCATCTCCCCTAAGTACCTTTTTAATTATTAAAGAAGGGAAAAGTACAAATATTATGTTATTTTTCTAATACCAAGAAATATATTATTTTGAAGTAATTATATTCAATACAAAAAGAATTTACATTTGACATCTACTTAGTCGGTACGCTTGAAAGTCGTGCGTAAAACGAAATTATTGAATAGACATAATTATTGTTTAGTCTAATTTTCTTGTCTAGAAGAAGATTTCCATAGAAAGTATTTATATGCATGTATTTTATTACTATACCGATTTCTTTTTGCCCCCAGGCATGTTCTTGCGGATGGTAGGCTAGTGGTAGGTGCTCGACGGTCACTTGTAGATGCAGGTGGTGGTGGTAGCAGTTCCTTATTACGATGCAGGGCTTCCAACCGAGCTGGTGTCACACTGTCCAGACCCATGTTACTACAAGCAGGTTTGTCTTAACATTTTATATAATTAAATGAAAAATACATAAAAATATATTACATTTCATATTATTATAGAAAATATAATTTTATTTCCTTTTTATTTTTATATGCTTTTAATTTTCCTTTCGGTTGTTCTTACTAGAAAAAAATACTTTCCATTAGTTTTAGTGTCCAGTTGTTTTAATAAATAAAATAAGAGGGAAACAGGAATGCATTTGCTTATTGCATTAACGTAATGATAATGACCTAAAATAAAATAATAAACAACTGAACGGAGAGAGCTAAACAAATTAGAACTTCCCAGTTGAACCAATTAACTTTCTGTTACAGCACAGAAAATATGAAATAAAATGAAAAACAGCCGAAGGCCCTCGGAGTTTTTACACGGAAAAACTTTTAATTAAGGGATTAAAAATGACATTAGAGCGAGTTTGAAACAAGCTAAGTTTTCCTTTGTTCGTGAGATATTTGGATAGCATTATGCAGTAACAATATTGCTTAAACAGGGACTTTTCGTACATTATTTTCATTTATAAATAAACTTAATATAATAACGAGATATTAAATATTATTATTATTGAGGAAAGTGCTTTAATGACATCAGTCGCAATACAGATAACACAATAAGAGAATAAATAAAATAGGATCTTCCCTAATTGATGATCTGTTCGCATGGGAACAATCAATATCAATTTGTCTATCAAAAACGTCACAAAACGTTGTGGCGGAAACCAATACGTTTATTTAAGAATACAGAAATCTGAAAGTACATAACATATACAAGAGATTTATTTTTTTATTTAGTATAAATTATAAACAAGTATAGAGTGCTTACATCTTTGATTTTTATTTTTCATGACTTCATTGTTAAACAAAAAATTACATCTCTTTTCTTTACTTCATATTTTATGGAATAAGGCTGTTTGTAAATTGAATATAACATGCCATTACGATTATAATAAAGAAATATTTATCAAGCTTTCAGTTCTAATACACAATAAAGATATACTCAAACAATGGTTTTGTTAAGAACAGGTGAATCAACATAATAACTTCCTAAAAGGAATTTTACAATATCAGATAAAAAAGCTGTGAATAGTATTTAAGACGCAATAAGGATGACAAATTTTAAACATTTTTGGCTCTAAACATATTAATCTAGGCTTTACTCCTACTGGGAAGACGTAGTAATAAATAATCTAAACTGTCAATATTTCTAGATATGCCAGTACCAAATTCGCTCTTGGAGTCATGACCAGCAGATTTTCCTCTCAGTACACACACATATATATTCAAAAAAACAACTAGAACACACATATAAATTCAAAAAAACAACAAAAATAAATACATTATCTCTATACAGACAGTCTTCTCAACAACCAAATAATTCCCCCCCTTCCCCCAGTGGGTGCGTATAAAAGTATTCTTCGACCGTTTTCCTTAGACCCGAGTCCCAATTAATTATTTATTTTATCATAAACAAAGTAATAATTGAAAGCCAACAACCATAGGAAAGGCATTTCAATCTTTTCCTCGTTCAAATTGATAATGAATAAAATATACATTACTTTAATGTTTTATTTATGTCTCTATTTTGTTTTTATCAACATGTTTTTCATTGATCTATGTAATGTATAATTAATTATTACTTTTTGCATACATATATGTTACTTTTTAAATAGGTAATAACTACTAAAAGCTTTTTCAATAAAGGAGAAGTTACGTATAATATTGAAACATAAATAATATGAAAGCCAATTACAAAGCCAATAACAAGGCTTCAAAGCAACGAATTGTGAGCAATTACTTTTATATTCGTAATTTCATTTCTCTTAATACGTTGTTTTCCTTTTCTGTGAAATTGTAATACTCATAAATCAGAGAGTATAAAACTTAGGAAAGTTATTTATTTCTCAGTAAAATAGACTCACGTATTACATGAATTATTTATAATTTTCAAACAAAAAATATTTATTGATAAAATAATAAAATAACTAAAAAATATGTATATTACTTTCATATGGACATTAAATATTCATTATACTGTAACAAGTGACGAATGTTTTATTAAATAAATGATTTCAATAATTCCACTGAAAGGTCCGTTAAAATTTGTTCCAGAAACATGTTTAATTAATTTGCCAGTTAATTCATGTAACCACGTTATTACTTTGTGAATAAATTATGATGAAATGTTAATGGTTCGTTGTATTTTATAGTTTGCTTTGTAATTTTATTTGCTCTGATTTGTTTATTATTGCAAAAACATCATAAATGATTTGATTGAATAACATTTATTTTAAATAACCAATCATAGTCATGAGAGATCAATTTAATCTTCAGCTCAGAAATGTTGAGGGTCAAATTAAATTATGCAAATTAAAATTTATATGAAAAAACGAAAAAAATATTTTAAATTTTGAAAATGATTAAATTATTGTTTATTATCCAACAGTGGAAGACAACGTCTTATCACATCTTGTCAGACAGCTGATGCCAGCGAAGATCGGAGGTGCTGTTCTGCTCCGTTGTGAACTGTCACCACAATTGGGGTTGGTAGACGTTACGTGGCTTCAAGATGGTCTGCCATTATCATCAGGATATATGGGAGCCGGTCAGTTATATTACGATTAGCAACATAATATCAAATTATAAATTTAGTATCCGGTTTTAAAAGATTTAGTTTTTATTAGCTGTTATTACATTTTTAGGGCTTTTAGTTATAAAATCACGTTCAAATTATTTGTTAATGATATACAAAGTTATGTTGTATATAGATATATGTAAAACCATGATTAAGGGAACAAAATTCATGAATAGAGCATCATAATTCAGGAAACAGTTCAGCGATATTGCATATTTGGGTGATGTTGCCAAAAACTATCGTTGCATTCTGCCACTGGTTGCATAGTTTATTGTTAATTGTAAGCAATTGTTCCAGATACTCGGTGGGTGGCTGGGGCTGGCTTGTTACTTGGCTCGGATTTAACGCAAGCTGATATACAAGCGGAATATTCATGTTTGGCGCTTGATGTCCCTAGCCCGTCTTTGAAACTTACAACAGATGGTGAGCTTTATGAAGTCAGAAATTATGATATAATTTTAATATAAGCCTTCATTACAGTCAGAGCCTCGAATATATGATTAAAAAAATGCTTTTCATCCGTCATCAAAGCACTATGATAAAAACTAAATTAGGTTTCTATCTCCTAGTCTTAATTAGATTTCTCTCTCCTAATCTCCTAGTCTTCTGTAAAAGCTTGTGGTCTAACAAAAGAAATGTAAAAATGATGGGGCAAAGTATCATAAAATAATAAGGGATTTACTATAAAGTATTTTATTTTTCTTTGTCACAGATAGTAGTTGGCTGGAAAATATTGAAGTTAATTCTATTGAAGCTCGTATTGGAGATACAGTCTTAGTGCCATGTATTTTAAGACATATCAATAAACACACTATAATGTAAGTATTATTTTTTTTAAAGTTATGTTAACCAAAATGAAAGTTAGATATTCAAAAATAAATCATAGTTGGCAGAGACAGGAAGCAAACGGTGTGTGGATAACTGCTACTGAGGGTGTTGTTCGTGGAGGTACACTTATTTTGCCCAATGTACGCGCTCATCATGCGGTGCGATACGCTTGCTCAGCGGGTACCGAAACCTCGCCTCGTGTCATTGTACGACTAGTTTTATACGAGCCCTTAACAGTTTCAGTCACTCCTAATCCACTGGTAATTTATTTTTACAGGATATTTTACAGAATTCTTTTTATATTATATACACCTACAATATTTGTGGAATTTTTTTTGTAGATGCTCGGTACTGGTGGTAGCGGTAGTTTTAATTGCTCAGTTCATGGTGGCAGAGGTGGAGGGGTTACTGTAAGCTGGCAACATGAAGGACGTCCGTTGCACTCTCCTCAACCGCGACTAGCTTTAGGGCCAGTTCGCTTACACCATGTAGGAATGTATCAATGCACTGCGTTTGATCATTCGGATTCCGCTGTGGCTGGAGCTGAATTAATTATAGCTGGTAATATTTTAAAGTTTAATACATGAAAACGAATAATTATTACTAGGAGCTGGATTTTTATTCTTTACATTCTTAAATTTTATACATACATATATTAATATAAATCTAGTTCACAAAACTATTTCTGGTGAATAAATATCCTTAACGCTTAGTATAAAATATAGAATTACATTTTAGATAGACCGCCCAGATTGGTATCTACATTCAGTGAAGCAATAACACGTATTGGTCAAACGATTGCGTTTAGATGTGCAGCGACAGGAATTCCGCCACCTAGAATTTTGTGGACTTTAGACGATACGCCGTTGCCAGCTGCACCCGAAAAGTATGACATTAGTACTCGTAAGAACGTTTTTTGTCAATTATTATATAACAAAAATATTTATAATTACTATAGATATAGTGTCAACACTAGAGCTGAAACAGTACCTGGAGGAGAAGAAGGAACGATAGTAACAACTTTGAGTATAACTATTAGAAGTGCAGACGAAGGTGGTAGATATGGATGTAATGCCTCTAATTCTGGAGGATTTCAGGCACATCACGCACGACTCAATGTTTTTGGTAACCATCAGTACGACGACATAAACAATATTTGTAGTCATATGTTATTACTATGTCATTAATGAATGTAACAATTATTGTCTCTCTAGGCCCTCCCAATATACGATATTTACCTCCAATGCACATCAAAACCGATAGCGATGTAACTTTATACTGTCCTTATTCGGGCTATCCGTTAAAGTAAGTTGGTTCTTTAGTCATGATATTTCATGGTATGTTTCAACAAAACGATAAAATATTATTCTCGTATTTAGAGAGGTAGTTTGGCGTCGTGAAGATGGTTCATTGTTGGATGGTCCTATTGAAAGCAACGATGAGAAAGGCATGTTGCGATTGACTTCAGTTAGAAACGCGGTATCAGGAAGTTATACTTGCGAAGTAAGAGCTGAAAGCGGAGAACTTGCAAGAAGAACTGTTAGAATTGAAGTACATAGTAAGAAATTTATTGTGTAAAACACTTTTATACTAATGTGTAAAATCAAGAATTAAAATGGTAAAATGGAAAGTCTTTTTACAGAACCTCCTAAAATAGCGCCGTTCCAGTTCCCAGAAGAATTAGAGGTAGGCGGCAGTACACAGGCTACTTGCAGTTTGGTGTCTGGTGACAAACCGATTCAGTTTTCATGGCATAAAGATAATTTACCTATTCCGTCAACTTTAAAAGTATGTTAATTGTTAAATAAATTGTAGGATAATTTATACTAAGTAAAAGATAATTTACTTACTTTTACTTAACTTTTTTGTAGGTTGAACAAAAAAATATGGACTTTTTTACAATACTAGTCATCCAAGACCTAAATTCAATGCATAGCGGAGAATATTCCTGCAAAGCCACTAACGATTTTGGTTCTGTAAGCCATAGCGCATCTTTGATCGTTAAAGGTACTTATTTACATAATTAAATTTTTACTTAACTTGATAATGCAAACTCTAATTAAAAATTATCAATAAGACTGGATAGCATAATAAATATAGTAGTTTCTCCGCTTAGAGCCTCCTACTTGGGTGTGGCGACCTCAGAATACTTCGGTGTCAGCCGGTGCAGCTGTTCTCCTTCCTTGTTCAGCTAAAGGACAACCAATGCCTAGAATATCTTGGGAATTCACGACAGGTAAGTCTTCTTATCTCTACAGTTATGGTAGCTAAGCTAAATAATACACTTTCTATCCATTCATAATTTCTACAATAGAAGGAGAAAACTGGCGTCATATTCTTTGGAGTCAAAGTGAATCAGCAAGTGCCAGCGAGGGTTCTATTTTATCTGATGGTACTGTGTGGTTAAGAGCAGCAACACCAGAACATGAGGGCTGGTATCGTTGTACAGCGCGTGTCCAGCATTCATTTCTTCATCATTCCTTTTTTCTTGACGTTAGGGGTACGTGTTCTATTTTTTATTACTTACAAAAAAAAAAGAACATTTTTAGTTAAGAACTTAAAGTTTATAATTATATATGTCAATGATAACACACAAACGAAATAACATATTTTTATGTTTAATATATTATTTAGTTATTATACATATGCAAATAGTAAAAAAAATCATGTTATTAATAATACATAACACGATAATCTTAATATACTTTATTTAGAACCCCCAAAACTGACAAGAGGGGGTGCGGGAGAGACAAGATGGGTCGTTCGTGGTTCAACCGCAAGACTCACTTGCACTGTACGTGGAGAGCCAGAAATACATGTCCATTGGACTCATGATTCCAGACCGCTTACGTTACAGTATGTTTTGTCTTATTACTACTGTATTGTTAAGTTAATACACATGGTTGTCATTTTACTTATTTGTTGCCAAATTGAATTTAAAAATTAAATTTCTGTTAATGCTCAACACAATAACAACATTATTAAATGAATTTTTCATACTTATTGAGTCGAGTTTTTAATAAAAAAATTCTCATTTTCAACTAAAAAATGTTTTCGTTATAACACTTAAAGTACTTGAATAGAATATGTAAATATAATAAATTCAGTTAAAATGCTACGGACTATTTCTTAAATCAGAGACGGAGATAAATATGTTAGCTGTCAGAGAGACACCGATGGACTAATTCGCTGTTAATCTGATAAATACTAGTGTGTAGTATAAAATATAAAAATGCTTACATCATGAGATAAGTCGAAACTTATCCCTGCCGTTATATCCTTTTCCTTTACATTACGAGGGTGGGAGGGGGTAAGAAAATAAATGTATGGATGTGTTACAAATAGCTGAATACCACTGAGATCATTGGATTAATAAACATTTTATAATGTACCAAATGTTTTCTGATGTATATTTTGATTATAGCGGTTCAGGAGGGGTTGAAATGAGAGATCTAGGAAATGGTGCAATGACATCGGAAATAACCATAACTCATGCGGGCCCGGAACATGCAGGCGATTATCGATGCATGGCGAGGAATCTTTATGGAACTGACGAGCTGCTATTTAGGCTTTTTGTTAAAGGTGATAATTAATTCACTTTATTTCTTTCTAAAATTCCTCTATAAATGAAATTTTGTGCCTCTCATGGTAGCCATAAATTATACAACTAATTATTTTTGTGAATAGAGAGACCGAACACGCCAGAAGAGGTGCGAATATCAGAGGTATGGTCACGTAAAGCTCGGGTTACATGGAGGGTCGCTCGGGGGGCGTTCGTATCCCACTACTCGCTTCAATACCGACCGCTCTCGATGGATCTTACGAATGCTCCGCTTAATGCTCCACTCCCCACTTTGCTAGACACCTGGGATTCACCAGAAGTTCTTAACATGACGCTCGCTAATTCAGACTTACTTCATATCGCGTAAGTACCTATTATTTTTTTTGAGGCTAAAAAGTCTCAAACTTATTCTTGTTGCACTAGTATAAATTGTTTTCGCTCTTTGAAAATATTGTTATAGAAGTGGAATTTTTTTCTTAATAAATCATCAATATAAATATATTTTTAGTCTTCGCTTAGGAAGCAAATCTTCAATCTACAGTGCTAGAGCTTTCTTCATGTACTTTTCTGTATTTAGCAAGACTTTTTCTTTTTTATTACAAAATAGGACTGAAGGTCCAAATCGAGCCGGTGCATCGCTAGGGGGTCTTTCTCCCGATACGCGCTATGTTTTAAGATTAGCTGCGTATAACGATGTTGGAGCTTCCTCATACACACAGCCCCTTCATTTCACTACACGTGAAGAGGGTAATTACGCATATTGTTTATTGTTTGTTAAAAAAACATACAATTAATTTTTCCGAAATAAAAAGAATTAGATTTTGCGACCTGTGCTTAGTGGGAAAATTTACCTTTTTCTTCCCACCCATAAAATCAAATCTCATTACAGTCGGTTCGATAGACACAAAGTTATTTTCGCATTTATAATAACATTAGAGATTATAATTGGAAACGATTCAAATAACTTTAGTACATATGTTTTTTTTTTGTATATTTACAAGCGAATTCATTTTAACATTTAAAAGCAATCGTACTCAATTTAGCCTGTATATCTAATAATCTTATAAGAATACCGCATAGCATCTATTATTAAACATAGCGAGACGCAATGGCCGTATAAAATATAAAAGCTAATTCCATATTCATTAGCGCCCGGAGGAGTTCCCCGTGACATCACGGTACGTGCGCTTCGAGCGAGAGAGCTTCAAGTCACGTGGCAGGTTAGTGGATAAAGGATTATTTAAAGTACCTTCTACAATGTTTTAAATAATAGGTAGCTTAAAAGGGGTGTTATTTTAATGTAAGAGTACTTTAACGTGAACTTTCTCTGTACTTTATTTCGGAACCAGCCCATTAAGTAAAAAGTGTCATGAAATATTATTATAAGGTTTTTATTAAATGGGAAATGTTGAATATACTTTTTTACTTAACTTTTGTTCCGTTTTTTATTTTTAATTAAATAGACATGGTGCTATTTAATTGAAAGTATAATATAACGGATGAACTATATTTCCATAAAAATGTTGTTGTAAAATTCATTATAACTCATAAAATATTTAGATACATTTTTATCACTGAATATTTTCAGATTTTGTAAGATTTTTTTATGAAATGTTATCATGCATGACTTTATCAAAATGAATCTCTTACAGCCACCTCCGAGAGAAACTTGGCATGGTACTCTCTTAGGATATACGATTCGTTGGTGGGAAGCTTCTGAAGAAGGCAAGGGCGCCAGTGATACAGGTTCTGAGAGTGGAGCTAGCGCAGATGCCACAAGCACTACACTCAGGGGTCTTAAATCGGCTACCAGATATGGGGTCACCATAAGGACGTACAACGCAGCCGGAACTGGTCCATTATCTCCGCCCCATTACCGACACACTCTGGAATCACGTGAGTTATCTTTTCAGTGCCAAGTCTGTGCATAATATGGTTGCATAAATCTAAGCTAAAAAATTTTTATAGGATCTTAATACTTACTAAATGAATATTATATAAATATAATTCGTGTAGGTTTGTATATAACGTCATTACTATCCGCGAAAGTAAGATAACTATGCCTGTTTTTTTGTACGTATAATTTGTGTCCAAAATGTTTTAATTTCTTCGGTTGTAATTATTTTCATTTGAATCCTAAAAATGAAATCAATAAATTGAAAAATATCTATGTCACTGGTAATAATTATTAAAATTAATAAAAATATAAATTTAAACATCTCGTCACGATATTAACATTGCAACTAAAAGTTTAAGTAAGAATATTATAATAATTTCATTTATAGACTTTTAAGAAAATGTGAGCAAATTTAACTGGTCGGGTTATTACAATCAATTATTTGTTAGTTGTTGAGCATCAAATATTACTCAGGATTTCTAGGTTGAGTGCCTTCTTATAATAAAAACTTCAAATAACAATGATAAAAATAAATATACTTTATTGTATCACAAAATAATTAAGCGGCTCACTGTATTAACTGTAACTTTTGTAGTTGTTACAAAGTAGAAGTTGAATTTAAAGCTATCTGATATGCAGCAATCAAATATAAAATCATGTATGTATGTATGATGATATAAGGCCCCACTTTTTTAATTTATGTGTATGATTTTGATTTGATGTGCTTAGAGTGCCATATAGTCTCAAACGAAAGTCATTAAAATTGTCCTACACGACGGGTCCTGTTTTCATAAACAAAAATATCATTTGCGAGTCCCGAAAATGTTAGACGAACTTTTAATGGGAAAGGAAAAAAAACGAGCTCGGGAACAAGACTCATTTGAATATGTAAATATGTATATGTACTTTGGAAGTCCAATAAAGGCAACCACAGGCACTCATAAGTTTTGTCACTGCGGCGTATATATTCAAAAGCGGCCATCGTAAATTTTCCTATCAAAATGCAAAATGGCTTAATTGAACCGTGGCCTTGTTCCAGGTCAAACGGTTCGGAACAAATTGATAGCATTTTTATACGTTTATATCTCGCTTTTGGGGTAAATGCTTTGTCTAGAATAATTATCTATGTTCGTTTGAGAGTGGGTTTTTGATGTTATGTCTTTTTAGCGCAAAATAAAACAGACATTGATTAATATTTAATCTTACTTCTCAAATATTTTGATGAAGAATATTTATTCTTTGTAAAGAGTAATAAAATTATAATTAACTAATAAAAAAACGTATTCAGACTCTTTGTATAATATTATAACAGTTTTCTTT
>JAAAKD020000121.1:890941-902171 GCA_010014825.2 Danaus melanippus
GTATGTGCTTTTATAAGAAACTTAATCCATTACCGTAAATCCTTACTTTGTGAAAAAGTCAGATGGACATTCCTTCTAAGATAGATAACGACACCTCAGCTATCTTGCTCAGGTGTGGTGAGAGACATAAAGCTGCTTGAAATACGAAGATGCGGGAAACTTAAGATTACTATGAAAATAAAATCTTGGAACTAAAGTTCTAAGTAGAGTTTGTTTTATTTTTTTGCATTGAAAAGGTTTTATTATTTATTGACTATTTATTTGATTTAATTATTATTAACGTCATCGTCATAATTTTCACGCGTTATAAAAAATGTTTTTAAGAATTTGTATTTTTTTACCTTTTTAATAATGTGTTTTTTTTTTAAACTCATTAACCGAATTAACCAATTTTTTGTGCAGAAAGAAATAAAAAAAATGACGTTTAAAACTATATTATAAAGAAACATATATCATTTTTAAAATGAACTTTTCATTTTTCTTTAAGTAGGTAAATATGACAGTGAAACAAAACTATATAACGAATTTACCAAATTTTTAAAGTTACATAATTTAAAGTTGCTGTGGTAGATGTCCAAAGTTTTATTAAAATTTTAAATTTATAAAAATGTTATAAGAAGTTCATTATTTAGGTGATGCAGCGGTCAAAGTTTTTGCACCTCTTTCCAACACAGCGGTCTAGAGACAAGAGTGGCGACCATACTAATTTTATACTTAAGCTGATATAAAGTTGCTCTAACTTCAAAAATTTTAACTTCTCTATGAACGATTAGATTACAGAAAAAGTTAAAATTCAATTTTAATTTTTCTCTCAAGCTATTTTACGTTGCATTTTTCATTGTTAATATGTAAGGTCGTTTAGTTTTATGCTCCCACTGACAAATGGGGAGCAACAGAGATTATACTGTCTCTCGTGAACAATTAATTCATGGTTTAGAAATTTATATAGGTGATATATTTTGGTAACGTACAATTTATATATTGACCAATATCTATTATGGCGTATTGTTGATAAAATATAATAGAATCCTAACATTGAAACAGATATTGTAAATATCATTCATGGTAACATACAATTACTGACGTGTATCCTGTTGCGTTCTGGAATTCTTATATGACCATGGAATGAGGAAAATAATAAGAGTTATTCGAGTAAAACTTTAACTTAAATGTGATAGATTAAGTGATTTAGTTTTTCCAATGGTGTTGGAGTTCTTTTTTACATTATCTTTATCGCTATAGCGAAGAAGAACATCTACCAAGGTTATGAACAAAGTAAAACCGAAGAAAAGAAAGAAGAAAAAATCTTGTTTTTTCATCCAATACATGTACATTTTTAAATAAAATTACAGACCTTTACTCCCCAGGTTGTTTAAAATTACACTGTGAGAAATTGTAATGTTTAATGTAAATGGTAAAGGACTTTTCGAGTGCTGTAAATAATAAATACCCAGAGTAATATAGTGCATGCAGTTGAGCAGTGAAGAAATCACCATTGAACCACGAAGCAATTCCTAAAAGTTGGCTAAACATTGCCGATATCAAATCGCAGTTGAACACGTGCAGAGTTATTGAGAGCAACGCTGGCAACTGACGAGAATAAATCAGGTGAATTTGCGCGCTCAATTTGTATAATCTCTAATAGAGTTTTCGTGTTGTGAATATAACAATATACTTACATTCTACGTATACACTATCGATATTCATATTCTGGTAAATTTTAAATTGCAATTTAGTTACAACAATGCATATTTTTACTTGCATAATTATATTATTTATAATGATGACAATAATCAGTATGGGTAAACTTACAGAATTTTTGAATAATATAATTCAGTTGTTCAATTAACCGAATAAAATTATTTGATTAAAGTATCCTATGTTTCAATTGTTTCTTGTTGACTTTGACAAAGTGGAGACAAAACAAGTATTTTTATTAATAAATTCAAATCTTTATCTAATCAATTTATTTATGATTCCATAAAATAAGTATCCATTTTAATTATATTAATTTGGTAAACGCTAGAAGATATACATATATATGATAAAGGAAAAACTTAATTATAACTTAATTAAATAGTAATGATACATAAGATAAGTATGTAAAGATAAGCAAAGTATAAATTCAATAAAAATTCAATTTATACTTTGCTTTCTGTTAGATCTCGCTTATTATATTATTCATTAGCTGGTTCTATGTTGTATAACAATTTTAAGCCATTCCACTATCATGGCATATAAAATTAGTAAAAAATATTTTTAATGATTCACCTTATTGTTAATTGAGATCGGTTCTTGTTCTATAGAAAGCTCCCTTATTATCAAAAAGTTTCTACGACAACAAATTTTTGTAATTATAATATGTTTTTGTGTAGACCTTCTTCTTTTAGTATGTTATGTATTTACTGTAATCTGGATTAAGTTTTGTGTATAGAATGAAGGAATGCTATAACATTTTTTTATTTATTCATAAAAAAATATTAAGTGATCAGAATTAAAATGTTTTGGGTTGAAATTAAATCAGTGGATAAAAAACCTATTTTGATTCATATAATGGAAAAAAAAATCCAGAAAAATAACCCATTCTTTAACTAGATGTCCACTAGTTGATATATGTTTAGTGTTTGCATAATCGTATGGAGTGTAGGTTGTATGGCCGTAGTAGATAATGGTATAGCTGGTATAATCTATTGGGATTTTAATTCAATTAGATGTTTTATATTGGATTAGTTTATCTGTATATATAAACAATGTTGTTTATAGATAGATCCAGCATCATTGATGAAAAATATATATATTTTTTTTTCTCCTGAGAGCCGATAGTTTTGGGTTCATTGTATTTATTATGTTCACAATCAAACTATGTTTGTTCCCGCCCTACATGCTAAATGGCTTTGTTTTTAAATAAAATTTGTCATGTTTAACATTTTTTTATAGTTTTATACAGGCTTTCGTAAAATTAATTTTTTTGGAA
This sequence comes from Danaus melanippus, assembly GCA_010014825.2. Lineage (NCBI taxonomy): Eukaryota > Metazoa > Arthropoda > Insecta > Lepidoptera > Nymphalidae > Danaus > Danaus melanippus. The sequence goes on from JAAAKD020000121.1 coordinate 893,916, forward strand.
ACTTTTATCATTTAACTTATTTTAACTCTAAAATGGTTTGCTATTAAAATTGACATAGGCGGACCTTTTTCTATAGTTTTTCTTTTTTGGAAAATTTAATATTTTGTAAATAAATTTAATGAAAATCATTATGATTGAGACTTATCAATATAAAACAGTATTATGTTAATCTTTAACTTTCATTTGTGACTTAATAATTTAGTTACTTTAGAATGACTTGATAGTAATCTGTACATCACATATAATATTTTTTCATTATTAAAATGGTTTCTGTCGTAAGTCGTATTATTGGCTAAGAGGACCACGATCAATTATTAAAAAGAAAGAGTTTATCATACTTTGATATAAGGCCGTAATGCATTCCGTTATTTGAGAGGACCATAATATAGGATCAAAACCATGAATTTTTAATAAGGTCTGAAATCGTGTTATGCTAAGAACCTCATATTTATTCAAATTATACAAAAGAACTATCTGATGTAATTTCTAACATTTTTGTAGGTGGAATATTTTAATTCTGATGGAAAAATTTTCTAATGTAAAAATATGCATAATATTCGCATAAAATGGTTTATATGTATGGGTATGATAATGTTATAATGTCTCGGCAAAAATAAAACGTAATACTCTGTTTCTATCCCCAATTTAAATATAGTTTTCCTGATTGAGTGTTATACATATATGTATGTACATTTTAATGTTTGTAATTTGTTATTATTTGAGGAGTATTGTCGCTGTAGATTTTACGAGATATGGGGAGAGTATATGTTTAATTCTATATTTATCTTAAACTTTAGATATAAAACAAAATTTTGTGTTATAACACATTGAAATGACTTGAAAATTGTACAGTTCTCTTTGAGGTTTACGAAGAATATTAAATGGATCGCTTCAAAAATTAGATTGTATAGTATATATATATTTACCTCTATTACAACATTAGAATATCTTAAAATTTATCAGCTGGTTGTATTATGTGAAATATTTTAAGAATTTCACATAAGAAATGTTAGACGAAAAATATAAAATGGAAGTTATATATGTAGATGTATGCATATTTGAATGTAGATTTCAGCATATGAAATTTTATTGGCGTTCGAAAGAAATATAGTAATTCATTAAAATGCTCAACCGAATCATTTTCCACAGCCACGTACAGAAAGAACTGAACTAACCGGACGTTGGAGAACTGATGATTCGATTTGCATAACTCGTTCATGAACGTCGTTAAATAACTTAATTTGTTCCGACGGGCTAACACGCCTGAAAAAATGTTGCCTGTACTTATAAATATGAAAATTGTCTACATAAACTATTAAAAATGATTTTTACTACCATTCCTAAGTCACAATCTTTTATTTCAGTTTCATCACGTATATGTTTTTGTAAATATATACATATATGTACATTATTTTAAAAACTTAAAATGCTACAGTATTTTCATGGCCTATTAAATATAATGAAATCCTATTGAATGTTATGACCAACGTATCAGATTTTTAAAAATCTAAGATATTTAAGTATATTTTTTTTATTTCAAAACCGGTTTTACGTTTGTCTATTTAAGTAACCGTACTTTTTACATCATTACAAAATATAAAAAAATATTTAAATAATTTTCAATTAACTAAAGAGTGTAAAAATATTTCTGTTATTGTAGTAAAGGTTGTTATTCACTGCTTGTCTTCACGACAGTGAAAATGTCGTCCTTATTTTTCATTCATACACGGGAGCTAGCAGTAACCATTAAAAGGTCCAACGTGTGCCCCTAGAGAGCTCTTTCATCGACCCGAGAGTGTGTGTGATATGAGTATTTAGAACAAGAATGTAGTTCGGAAATGGGCAACGTACTTAATATTGAAAAAAATACAATACAATTATAATTCTGTAACCTTTTTCATACACCTTTTACATTGTTTCAACAAAACTATTACAACTTAATGTTTACGTCAAACTATCGGGAGTTATTAAGAGTTCGAGCTTCATATAGAAAAAAATGTTTTCATATTATAATGTTTTGTTAAAATATTATAAATATATATAAAGGACATGTCCAAAATTTCGCGTGTTTTGTACACGACTGTTCATATTGAGTTTTATGCATGTCGAGACACCTAAGGAGAGATAGTTTTTGTCATTCGGACTTTGTTCACTCTGAACCAATAATGTGCTATGTATGCTTCATTGTTTAAATTTATAGCTTCAATAAAAATCACTACATTATTAACTTAATATGTGAAATCAAAAAGATATAACAATATATTATTATTGGAACTATTTACTTTGAAGACCTTATTAATGTTATTATTATTTTAGTTTAAAAACTCAATGAAATCACTTGGGAGTTATTAAGAACAGTTTATCGTTAAATCAATTGTAAAACAAGCTTACGGAGTCGTTTTAAAGTTTTGCTCATCGCGAAACATTATATAGTATATTTATATAAAAGGATGTTTAAAAAAATATATAAATACATAATCTCATTTAAAGTATTATAATCTGGAATAAAATTATAAAGATTTCCATTTTATTAAACACCAGAATTTTGACAATTCACATTTAAAAGTGTTATGCTGTAAATTAAGTTTTAAAAGAAAATTGCTTTGACTAATTATTTGCTATCTTTAGATATTAATAAGTATATGGGTCGAGTTCAAAATTTTTTATTACTATTTTAATAAAAATATTAAAATAATAACGTTTTAAAACAACAAAAAACAATAACATTGCATGAATGTAAGAAAAATTCTTTGTAATAAAAAATAAAATCTTCCTCAATTACTCACTCATTATTTTTTCTTGGAAAAACGTATAGAATTATTTGATTTAAATTACCGTACGATGTGTTGGATTTACATAAATATATCTATTGGAGTTCAAATAAGTTTCCGCCATTTTTATTAAAAATTAAATATTTATCATGGAAGAACGGTAATATAAATTTATTTAAAATATTGCCCATCACGTGCAACCCCTTTTTTCATCTCTCAGGCAGGATTCGAATCCCGTCTGAAGAACTCCTTGTCTTTTGAGGCTATCCACGAATAAACCCAAGTTTTGGTATCCTCATAAGATGTGAACCGCTTCCCCGACACACTATTGGAAAATTGCGTATGTTTCGTCTCAAAACTCCGTATCTCAATGATGTTCAGTTCAAAACTAAATGATCTGTAATTTTGCAAACATACGTGAAAGTATAAGGTTTAATAGAATAAATAATAATTTTGAAAATAATGTTTAGTAAATTATTTAATGTTTATTAATTTTTTTTTATAAGTTATTTAAAAATTAATAATAAGAATAATTATATTTAAATATCTTTTGGCACCGCGTCAGAAAAGGTGCAAGTAGGCGCAATTTTTTTTCCCTGTGTAAACTAATGTATAAAGCCGTTATATAACAAATATCTCGACAGCGGTAGAAAGCGGTAATAGGTTAGGTCTCGTTAAAAAAAAAGTTACCCAAAAATTATACCATCTTAAACTATGTTGGTTAATTGTAATTTATTTATTTATTATATAAAATATTATTTAAGAAACGTTATAAGAATTATAACATTTCTTAAATAATATTATAAGCATTTCAAATATATATAATACTTATATATTTATATCAAAAACTTTCGAGTAATGTGACGTTGAATTGCAGTAAAGATTGTGCCAAAATCACATCATTGAACATGAGATAGCTTTGATGCCTTTTTATATACGAGCATATTATGATTTGCAAAAAACAATTTAAAAAATAAAGAAAAGAAAGCTTTTTTATAAGACTTAATTAATTAATTAGTTTTACTCCATAATAACGACTTTCATGTGAAGGGGTTTTGAGACGGCCTTGTATGGGGCTTTCCCATAGTGCGACAGAGCCCTGCGCCGTGCGCCATTGACCATGGACCGGCAGAGGTGATAATGGGACGGTGCAATGTCTGGTGAATATGGCGGGTGGGATAACACCACAATCAAGTGTTTCCGAATAAATTTTCACGGGAGCCGCAACATGTGTACGAGGCTTGTCATACAGGAGAATAATTTTTTCGTGTCTAGAACAGTATTGAGCGCGTTTTTACTTCAGAGCTCGGCTCGATTTCATCAATTGTGTTCGATATAGGGCTCCAGTAATTGTTTCACTAGGATTAAGCTACTCTTAATACACTTTACCTATCTGGTCCCACCAAATACACAACATAATTTTCCGTGAATATTCGGTTTTGCTGTTGATGTTGACGTGTGGTCAGGTAATCCCAATGATTTTCTTTTTTGGATTGTCAACATATATCCACTTCATTACCCGTTACGGTACGATGTAAAAAACCCTATAGCTAGTAGTAGTTTACTTAAGCACAATCGGCGTTCAATATCTCAAGGCTTTATGTAATTCATACGGAACCCAACTTCCTTGTTTATGAATAATTTCTAATGATTTTAAACGATGTGAGACTGCTTGCTGAGTGACTTCTAATGTTAGAGCAAGTTTTTTTGTGTTTGAGATGAATCTTACTCCAATAATTCCTCCAATCCTGCATCCACTTAAAGTTTTGGCTTTACTCTGCGATCTTTGCCTTTAGGTCAAAGTCACCCTTTCTAAAATTTTGAAACCACTCACGAGACGTTCTCTCAATCAAAGCACAAATTAAAGAAGTATACTAATATTTACCGCCAATGACGCTTACTTGATTCTGATTTTTACATTATCAAGTAGTAAAAATAGTTTTTTACCACTATGAAATCAATGATATTAATAGGTTATGTTGTTCTTGAATTTCTAAACTATCTATTAACTGCGAAAGCTAAGGGACACTCATTAACGAGCCATTTACATTAAAATGGCGGGAACTTATTTGTACTTCTTTATAATTTTAGCGTTCATTTCAGCAAAGTTCAATTTTGCAAAGGTATTATGCGACTTCGATAATAAATTATTTGATATTCATAATGGCAACAAATATCTTGGGGATACATCAAAACATAAATTCACACAGAGACATTACAATTTATTGTATTTAAATACAGCAAAATAAACATTTTGTTCGATCCAACAAATAATCTTAATATTTAATATCTCATTACGACTATTTCAATACGACCTAAATGAAATGACAATTAGAATTGAAAAATTTTATATTTTTTGACAAATACATTTCCATAATATTTGCATTTACAATATTACAGTTCATCCTGGATTTCTACTTCAATTTATAACAGTAAATCCTCAAGCCTCAAAGGATTATCTCTAGAAGAGAGCAAATAATATTGAAATATTTAGTTCATAGTTTCATTTCAGCATAGTTCTGTTTATTAATATATTTGTTTATATAATAACCATTTATTATGTATTTCAAATCGTAATTTAAACTTATTGTCCATGTCTTAGGATCACGAAGGAAAATTGACGAAAGTGAGGTTTTACATAAAAAAAGTTGCGGTTGAGGTTGTATTTTATTAGGCAAATTACAGTACCTCGCCCAAAGAGCCGCGGGACCAAAGCCCTACTGCGCTCGTTGCAAAGGGCTCCTGTGGTGAGGGTGGTTAGGGGGTACCGTACGGTCTCCTGGGCCGCAGCAACTGCCCTTCCTGGCGATCTGCCTTGGGATCTCGTGGCGTTGGTTCGCGCCGAGGTGTTGTCCTACGTCTCGAGTAGGAGGGCTCTCGGCGAGAACCCTTCGTCGGAGGAGATCCGAGCGGTTCGCCGGCAGGGGGAGGAGCGACTTATGCGGGAGTGGGGGGAGGACCTGGCGGAGCAGCCGTACGGTCAACGTACAACGGCAGCGCTTCGCCCGGTCCTAGAGCGTTAGATGAGGCGGAAACGCAAACCCCTCACTTTCCGTCTGACGCAGGTTTTCACCGGGCACGGCTGCTTCGGTGACTACTTGTGTCGGACGGCCAGGAAAGAGCCGGGAGTAGGCTGCCATGAGTGCAGCGCTGCGGTGGACTCGGCCTAGCACACCCTCGAGGTGTGGCCAAGATGGGCTGCGCAGCGCCAAGACCTTGTGGCGGCTCTCGGTGGAGTGGAGTCGTTTTCGAGTTTGAGTTCGAGTCGTTTCGAGAAGATGCTCGAGAGTGACAGGTCCTGGTTGGCGGTGTTCTCCTTCTGTGAGACGGTTATGTCCACGAAGCAGGCATCTGAGCGGGAAAGGGAGGATGCGGTCGATCCACCCTTCCTCCGCAGGCGACGGAGGCGATTCCAATGCCTCCAATAGCACTCCTGCACTCCGGGCTGGTAACCCGGCTCCAGCGAAAGCCCGGCGTTTTCGGGGCGATCCTAATAGCCGGGATCGCCCCCTTTCTTCGAGGGAGTAAGTCCGGTCTTTGCCAGGACCGGCCAGTCGCTGGTGTGCTCTGTCGCTGACAGATCCGGGGTATACCAACATAGCGGCCGATGGCTTTTGCAGTGGTTTTAGTGAGTAGGGGCCTGCCCTGGCCGAGTCTCACACATCCCTTCCGGTCCCACCAAGGCCGGTTGGACGGCTCGTAAAAAGATTTTCCCTGAGTGATCAAAAAAAAAAAACAATACAGTACATAAAGTTGAAAATGTAGTGAATTTTTATTACAATAACAATATAATAAATATTAATATTAGATTTTATCATTACTTTCCATTACGATATTGCTTTGTGTGTCAACAAGTAATTATGATATTACATTGTTTTAACATTATTTATCACATTTCATTATTAATGTTTCATTTGCTTAATAAAATAAAAATTTATTATAGTGGAACTTTTAATTTCATGTTATTATTTTAATCTTCTTTTTTTTTTCACAAATCTCTGTTTCCATTTATATTATTATTTTTAATTTATGAATTGCATAACTACAATGACTTTGGAATTAAAACCTCTGGATTAAATAAATATATTACAATAACTTTCTTTAATGATATCTACCTACATACATATCTTTTAGCATCTACCAAATTCTGATACAATGTGTTGCCATTCAGTATAACTATCCTAATATTCTCTCAAAGACTTGAGCGTATAAAAAATGCTTAACAAAAGTAATGGTTTCTTATAAAATTACTTTGTCCTTTTAATTTGTTGATGGAAATAACTTACAGTCGTCTGAAGGTCTTCAGGTAATGACACACAGTACGAAAACTACAATGAAGAATAGTGTTTTAAAATTACTGATAAATGTAGAGAATCTGCTTGGAGTGTACAGAAATTATAACTTGTTTTCGACAAGGAAACGGGTTTTGGTATCTTTTAGAATAATTATGGAAATATTATTTTCTTTGTATGTAACGGTCAAGAGTTATGAAGGTTACGAAAATGGCTCAAAATTTAGATTCATTTATTTCTGTCTTAATTTGGCTTTATCTTTACAAATTAATTTGGAAGCAATTTTGAAGTCTGCGAAATTTATTGACATCATGCTTATTATAGACGATGCCCAAACGTATTTCAGTGAAGACCAATTTTATATAAAAAATATTAAACGAACATGTTTATTACTGAAGATAACAATAATTATTTACATGACAACACGTTGTTGCACTTTGATATACATTATAGATAAACATTTAGACGGAGAATATGAGAAACCGTTGTTTGTATACGTCATGTTGGTATTTTATCAAAATGAAACCCGTTACGTCATCGAATATTTTGTTATTGTTGGAATAATGTTCATCCTGTCGGAACAAGTAAGGAGTATTACACGACGAATATCAAGGAGCTCCAAGGCAGGAAGGCAATTCAACGCTAGTAGTGTAATTGTGACACAGGATTTTTTTAACTCATATGAATGGAAGAAAAAATATACAATCATTAAGGACTGTTATAATCTCGTGAATGATGTGTTTAGAATTCAAGTGAGGAATTATTCTCATCATCTTTCTTTGTATCAATTTTCTTTATAAAATGAATGAGAACTTTTCAGATATCAGTAATGCTTTCGGCTGCAGCATTGCACCTTATAATACTTTGTTATGGAAGTATTGCACAGTTTTATCTTCTTCAAGTGAGTATTATTTATATTTTAACTGTTGTTATTTATTTTTAAATACAAAAACCATAAATAAAAATTGTATTCGCAATGTATTGAAAAATTTCAGGATTTATTTATAGGATATATTATATGTATTATAAGATATATTTAAATACACCTTTTTATCGTAGAATGTACTTCGGGGTGACATAATTAATATATTGCACAGAGCAATATCATTTATCGTAGTTTTTTATATATTGTCATACGGTGGGGAAACGATGAAACAGAGCGTTGAAACACTTCAAAGAAAGCTTGCCAGAAC